>PVIJ01006355.1:0-45628 GCA_004024925.1 Scalopus aquaticus | reverse complement strand
TCCAGCTGCAGGCCCTGGACACACAGACAAAGCTCTTGCAGGTGCCGCGGGGCAAGGGACAACCCCACAGGCGCCCTGGGGAGCGGCATCGGGGAGCGGTGTTGGGGAGGGGCAGGGCGGAGCTCAGGAGTGCAGGGCGGCCTCTGGAAGAAGTTCTAGGCTGGGGAGCCGGGGGCCAGCAAGGGGAGGGGAGACTCTGCACCCCAGGAGGCTGAGGAGGGGCAGAGAAAGGGGGTCAGAGCTGAGGCTGTGGACACCGACCCTGCAAACCCACAGCCAGTCTAGGGGTCCTGGGGGCTGGGGCGGCTCTGTCACGCCCCTCAGCTGCCCCTGTGGGGGTCCCTGCTCTTCTCCCGTGAGGGGCTGTCAGTCCCCAAGACGAGCGCCTCTCAGCGTCAGGGGTGCGGGGGGGGGGGGGACAGCCCGCTGCAGGTCTCACCCCGTGACGACAGTCAGGAGGCCCCGCACGGACGGGTCTCACCGCCGCCAGGTCCCTGCCTTCGAGCTCTCAGGCTGACCCGAGTTTGCCTTCCTGGGACCCAGCATGGGGTCTTGGTCATCTCTTCAGAGCCATGATGGACTTTTCTTCCCAGGACCCCGGCACACGCCAGCTGGGGGCTGCGCTGCTGCTCTGCGCGGGGCTCTGTGACCCCACTAACGTGGGGAGGCAGAACCTGAGTCTGCTGGGAGCCCTGGGCCTGTGTCCAGGAGCCGCTGCCCGGCCACCATGCCCCTGGCCCGCGGGCAGACCTGTGCCCGGCGACGGAGTCTGGGGGGATAGCGGATAGGAGAGGCCCCCCGAATTCACGTCCACCTGGAGGTGCAGGTGGCCTTTTAAAGATGGCCTTTGCAGCCATAATTACTCAAGGATCTCAAAGCCGAGTTCCTCCTAACGTTGGGTGGACACCAAATCTAAAGACTGGTGTTCTTAAAAGGAGCGGCACAGACAGAGAGACAGACGGGGAGGGGCTGGTGGTGAAGACGGAGGAAGACGCAGCTGCGGTGTGGCCACAAGCCAAGGGCGCCTGGGCCGTCCTGGCCCTGCAGAGGGAGCACGGCCCTGCCCGCACCTGGTTTCAGACGTCTGGCTATAGCACTGTCCTACACACCGCGTGTGGCCGCGTTAAAGCGGGTCAGGAAGCAGGACGCTGCAGCCCTGGCCACATGGACGTCCTGACGGGAGCGATGCTGGCGCCTGGACAGGCCATCGCCAGGGCTCGGTCCCACCGACCCACTGAAGACACTGGAGGGGAAGTGGCCGCCGGACGTGCCCCCGCGGCCTCCCACTTCCCATGCTGGAGCCGGCACAGCATTGCCCAACCGCCGGCCTGAGCTCTTGAGCACAACGCCCCAAGCAAGCAGCTGCTGGCACCCCCGAAGACGAGCTAGCAGGACTGAGGGTCCTGACCAGAGACGCCAGAAGTGACGTGGGCCCCACCCTGCCCCCCCGGCTTCCTGCAGGCTCAGGATCCCAGTTGGCTTCAGCGGGTGCACCCCCGGCCCTCAGCCTGCTCTGAGTCGCTGTCACCAGGGACGAGGCGAGGCCCGTGGGGGACCCCAAGGTCAGCGGCCAGGGCTCCGTGACGGCAGGTCGGCGCCTTTCGGGGAAAAGCAGCCTTGGGAATGCCTAGAAGTGCTCAGGGCAGACGCCTGGCTGCCTCCCGGGCCCCCGAGTGTGACCACGTTCCCCGGGGCTTGGGGAGCCCAGCAGAGGAGGGGAGCAGGCGGCCGGCTCCGCCCTGCACAGGGGGAGAACAGCCCGGCTGGCCCGGAGGGGGTGGCACAGCACAGCCAGGAGGGGACCCGTCCCCCCTCCCGGGGCTGGCTGGTGACTGCAAACAGCGCGTCCCCGGGGGGTGTCCTCCCAGGGGCGCCCAGGCCTGGCCAGTGCGCTGCTTCACCAGGCAGGCGGCTGGTGAAGGTGAATGACCTCAAGTGCGAGCTCGGCCCCGAGTGGGGTCTGACCTGGCAGCTCACTGACAGCTCTGCCCTGTGTGCGTGTCTGTCATGGGCCTTGGTCTGGTCAGCAGCCTTGGCCACTTCTCGAGGCCACGGTGAGACAAGCGAAGAGCTAGATGCCAGGGGTTTTGGGGACATCTGTGCTGCGTCCATGCCCAACCCGAGCACGCTGGCACCGACGCCATCACGGTGCCCCTGATGGACAAGACGGGACTGAGCTCAGGGCGGAGACCTGGGCTTGACAGGCGGCTGGGCAGCCTCCTCCCAGCAGGACCCACTTTCTCGGGGCGCCAGTGCCGCCCTCGTCCCACATCACCCATCGGGTGGGGGTCCAAGCTGCAGACAGGTAACGCCAAGGCCCCAGGAGCTCGAGTAGGGACCCCTCCGTGGGGCCGCGGTCTCCCAGCTCGGGTGCTACGACTGGGCCTGGTACCCCGCCAGCCCTGGCCCCAGAGACGGCCTCCTGGGCACCTGCTGGCAGCCTGGGGCAGGGACGTTCTGAGCCTGCACTGCTGGCCGCCACACACAGTCCCCACAGACAGGCCAGGAAGCGCCCGCCGCCAAGCCTGGGGTGGGGTGGGTTGGGGTGGGTGCCACTCTCCCGGGGTGCTGCGCGGCTGCTCCTCTCCATGCTGCACACAAGCTGGCTCCTCTGAGCGGAGCCCCAACTTTCTGTGTGACCTCGGGGACCAACCAGTTCTTCAGCCAGGGGTTTGGGGGGACACCCTTAAGAGTCCAGCATCACATGCTCCTGTCACGCTGGCCCAACCGGATCAGCTGCGGGGCGAGGGCAGCCCCGAGGGCTGTCAGAGGGATGGCACCAAGCCCCCAACACGGCCCCTCCACGGCAGCAGATGCGGAGGGCGGCCGGGAGGGACGAGGGGGCGGGGGCCGCCAGCCTGGCTGCACAGGGCTCTGGGCAACTCGGAAAAGCTTCTCTGGGTCTCTGGGCCGTGTCCCCATGTGCCAGGCCTGTGACCTGGAGTGACAGGTGCGGGTGTGCTCGACTCTCCAGCGGGGACGGAGCCGCGGGCACCAGGTGCTCTGGCTCCGCCCCAGGGCCACAGCAGGCCCAAGCGCAGACTGCGGCCCCTGCCGGCTCTCCCTGCGGCCAGGCCTCAGCGGGGAGAGGCGAAGCCGCTTATCCTGCCCTGTGCCTCGGTTTCTCCATCAGCCACGCCGCTAGGCTCGTGCACTGGGGCGGCTGGGGGAGCAGAGGGCTGGGCCCCCGGGGCTCAGTGACCACACTCCCGCTAGACGGTCCTGCCGCTGGACAGCCGGGCGCACCAGGTACAGGGAGCTTGCAGAGCTCCCAGCTGGCCTGGCGCTGACCAGGGCGACCTCGGGCATGGGCCGGCCGCTGGAAGCCGGTCCTTCCAGAAGTCCTGCGCGGGAGGCTGCCGAGTGGCGGGCCCATCGCCCACTCCTTCCGTGGGCCCAGCGGGAGCAGGCGGCGTTCACACCCCACGCCCTGGGGGAGGCTTGCCCTGCTGCCCGGAAGGAAGGAAACGGGTCACCAGGCGGGCCCCCGACCAGTCTGGGGGCCACTGCAGCCGCCCGGAGCCCCTTGCACCCTCGCCTCTGGGGCTGCACCCCGCCTCACAAGGGCACTGCCCGGAGGCCACCGGGCTCAGGCCGAGAGCAACCAGAAGCTGAGACTCCAGAGGTCGGGGGCCAGGCTGGTGGCAGAGGGACCAGGTCCTCTGACTTGCTGCCCCCTGGGGTGTGCCTGAGCCACAGATGGCCCCAGTGCTCCCCACACGCCCTGGGGCCAGCTGCCTGCCTCTCTGCTCCCTGAGCAAGGCCCTGCTCTCAGAGATGCGCAGGGGACCTGGTGAGGAAAGCTCCTCCCCCGGACAACAAGATGGAGAAACTGAGGCACGGGGCCGGCAGCTGCTGCAAGGTCGGATGGGACAGAGCACGCCCAGCGGTGCCGGCTTGCTCGTTTCACCAAGTTCAGCTTTGCGGGGAGATGATGGGGCTTCAGAGCCAGGACACTGACCCCCAAATCTCCAACCCCCTCTCAACAGACCCTCGGCTGTGGGATTCGGCCACGGGACTGACAAGGGCCCTGGAGAGCCAAGCGGAGCGGAGGCCATAAAGCTGACGTGGGGCGGATGGTGGCCAGAGCCAAAGCGAACCAGCCGCATCCCAGACACAGACAGGTTTCTCCCCCGGGCAGCGGCCCCACCCTCGGGAAGAAGGGCGTGGCCCCGTCCAGGGAGAGCCCCGCCCACATGGCCGGAAGGGCCTTCCCCTGCAGGACTGGCCACCTCTGGGTCTGGCCAACGGCTTCCGTGGTGGGGTCCTGCAAACACCGAGCCACCCCGGATGCCAGGTTCTGTCTACCTCGGGAAAGGCGCATAGACCTACATCTTTTCCCTGCACAACCTCTAACTTGCAGAAAAGCCGCAAGCACAACCTAAGAACCCCCTACCCAGAATAACCGTGTCTATGATGGATATTTGCGCCCCCTTCCAACTGCACATCGACACTCAGGGACCGGCCACACGCCCGACACACACGCTCTGGACATCACGCAGCTGCCCGATGCAAGGCGCACGATCGCAGCCCCACCCCTGCTTCCGATTCACGGGGTTCCCCGCCATGCACCCTCAAACTCAGCCCCTTCAAGCTGATAAATGGAAAGTGGGTCACAGGCCCTAGACAGGGAAACCGAGGCACGGTCTCTGGCGGCACCGCCCGCTACCCCGAGCCCCCCACTGCAAAACTGACAGCCACACCCCGCAGCCGGTTTCCCGGGGCCATGCGATGCTGTACCCCATTTTACAGAAAGGGGGCCGGGCTGCCCCACAGCAGGACACAGAGCAGGCCAGCCCGGGCGGTGGAAGTTCCACAGCACAGGGAGGCCGCAGCCGGGCACCAGGCCCCGGTGCCCCCCGGGCCAGCCGTCCACTCATTCCGCTTCTCTCAGACAACGCAGGGCAGGAGCTGTGTACCCGAGTCAGCAGCCCGCGCCCCAGCACGGGAAGGCTGCAGTGGCACCAATGGGGGGCGATGGAACGACCGGCGAAGCTGGGGTCTGCCCCCCAGGGCGCGCCTCACCCACGGAGACTGGTTTGTTCGGGGCGCCAACACGCATGGGTCTGCCATTTGTGAAGGAGTGGGGGGAGGACCCCGGGGCACACAGGGGTCGCCTGCCGAGTCTGCTGGGGAGTGAGCCAGAAGTGGGGGCAACGGTGCACGAGGCTCAGGTGCCGGGACATGAAGCCCAGACAGGCAGGGTGCAGCAGCCGCGCCCCTGCCGCCCCCAGCCTCTCCCGCAACTCCCCTTCCTTCTGGCCCGGACCCCAGCAGTGACTGCTGAAAGCCACGGCCGGGCTCCCCCGCCAACGCTAAGGTCCTGTCCAGACCTGCACCTGCCGATCTGGGGGGCTGGGGCGGAGGAGAGGAGGTGCGAGGGAGGCGGCTGGGCCGGGACGCTCCGGTGCCGTCGGCAGAAGCGGCAGAACCGCAACTGCTGCGTGATGGCGGGAGGGGAGACGCGTCTCTCGGGGAGTGTGCAAGTGTGTGCACGCGTGTGGTCGGGGGCATCACAAGACAGACCCTGATAGCCAAACGCGTGTGGGCTGTTTTTCTCCAACACAGCTCCTTAAGCTGTCGGTGGAACGGAGGCAAAGAGCCGCCAGATTTTCTCAAAGCTTGGCACCGGGCTGGGCTGAGGCGCAGGCTCAGCCCTGGGGTCCCAGAGACCCTGATTCCGCCAGCGTTGCGGTCCCGGGGAGCGGCCGGCAGCCCTCAGCCAGCCGGGCGGGGGGAATGACCAGGCTGTCCCCTCGAGCCTCCGGGGCTTCGAGAGTCTGTCCGAGCACTGGGCTTCCCACCGAGCCTGTCCCTGAGTCCCGTGCTCTGTGGAATTAGAGAAGGGAGAGCCACTCACCGCCTGGACGCCAGCCAAGGCGGCTGATGCCACTTTTCCTGGAATGAGCTTTTTTCCACACTCGCGCCGGCTGGAGCCATCAGCAACGGGGCTCCCACCTCTCCGACTTGCCTCACACCCTCCGCTGCTCTCCGCGACGCTTTCAAGTAAGTCGCTGTCACCGCTACGTGAAATTACACTAAGGAAGGAGGGGGCGCGAGCTGGAGGCCAGGGCGGGCGCGGGAGGCTGGCGCCGAGCAGGCTCACGGTGCCACCGGACGGAGCACGGCCCGCTCCTCCTCTGTCTTACAAACTTGCCTCTCCGCGAAGTCACCCCCACGGGGAAGACCCCAGGGCGGACGCCCTGCAGCCGCCTCCCACAAGGAGCTGGCCCCCCGCTGCTCCGGGCCGACCTTTGATGCGTCCTATCAGATTTTTCCGTTGCCAGCGAACCAAAAGCAAAGCAAAGCAGCACACGGCCCCCCCACCACGCTCATCACCCATCAGAATTTACAGCGAGGCTGGTGGCTGCGTCCAGACGCCGGTAATGTCATTAAGCTGCACAGCGCCTGAATGCCAGGAGGGTCCCTGAGACGGGCTGCGGCGGGAGGAGGGAAGCAGCAGCGTCGCCGGCAGGCACAAAGCCCTCTCCCCGCGGCCGGGCCTGCCTGCTATCAAAGGGTCTGTGGGGGCTCTGACAGCTCTCAGGGCTTTGGAAACATGCAGCGAGAGGCCCGACCCCACAGGCAGACTGAGCCCCGCCTCGGGCCGCCTTCAAGGGTATGTGTTATTAAAGCAATCTGTCAGAGGTATCTCAGAAACAAAAATCTAATCCAATCAGAGGCAGGCGCGGCCCCCGAGTGTCTAGACACCCGGTGGTCAGCCCCCGCTGGGCAGCGCTGACTCCCGGCACCTGCACCGAACTTTGCGGCTCCCGTGCATGGACAGGCCGCCTGGAGCTGGCTCTCTATCTGAAGCCCCCTCAGGCGTCCTCCCAGACACCCCTCAAACCCCGGCTTCTAAGAACTGGTGCTGGATCCCCTCCCGCCGCGCTTCCCGGCAATCAGGGGCTGTCCCAGTGGACGAGGAGGAGAGCTTCTTTCTCTCTTCCTTGCCGCTGCACAGGGCAGAGGTGCTGGGGCGGGGCTGCCCGCGTCCCTCCAGGGAAGCCCTCAGGAGCCGCACAGGGCCACAGCGCTGCAAACGGGGGTGACGGGGTGTCGGCCCTGGGGGCGGCAGCCTCAGCGTCCTGTCTGGACCAAACTCCGGGAGGGACTGTCCCGAGCAGGTGCCGGTACAGGCCAGGCCGCCTCGCTGGAGCTGGCCAGCACACTGGGTTCTCACTGGACCATCTTCTTGGAAATTCTCGGTTATGGGGACAAAACATCCCCCCAGCAATCTCCTTTCTCGGGTGAGAAAGGACTGGAGCCCCGCAGCGGGCCTGCCCCATTTGGGGAGCACGTGCGAGCCTCTGCGTTTCCCTTTTCTGCTTGGTCAGACCACGGCCCGGGAAGTGGGCTGGCTGTGCAAGGAGGTGCAAGTGCCAAGGAGACAGGGGCCCCAAACTCCAGAGTCCAGCCCCTCCCAGACGCCCCGGAGGGGAGACCTCGCCCCGAAACTCTGCCCTGTGCCCTCTGAGCTCCCAGATGGGCCATGCCTCTCCCTCCCCCCCCCTCCACCCCAGCTACTCCACAGAAAACAAGCTGGCCCAGGCCACGTGACCAGGAGCTGCTAAGCCGTCCTGAGGCTATCCCCAGTTCAGAAGGTGCAGAAAATTACCTTTCAGGAAGAAAATGCAAGGAAGGGGGGCAGGGGGGCACAGGGCGAGAGCTGGGAGCCATGCGCTGGACCAGGGCTCGTCCAGCAGCCCCCCACCTCTGCGGAGGTACGCCGAGCCCCCCATGCTGACGGCCTCAGGGAGCGGCCCCCGGCACGAAGCTCCTCAGGCATCCCATGCCTGGAGACGGGGGCGCCCGCCACAGGGTGCCCTGGGATGGACGGAAGGACAGAGGGATGAGCCGCCGCGAGCTTGGGCAGGGCTGAGGAGGAAGGGAGGCCGGAGAGGAAGGGGTGGGGAGAGGAGGGGGAGGGAGGGAAGGAGGGAGAATTGATTCTCTCTCCTCCACTGGGACCACGGAGCTAAGTTGCCATGGAGAACGGGGAGCCGCTGGCAGAGCCTAAGGCGGGCGGAGGAGCCATATGCCAGGGGGAAGGCGTATGTCAGCACAGAGCCAATCCCCACACTTCTGTGCAGCCTCCCCCAGACCAGGCTTCTGGGGCCAGGTCGGCCGGGCTGGGGGGAACCGGCCGGCCCAGTGGGGCACCAGCAGCCCCGGCGCCTCACTCACTGAGCTCCACCACCTCGCCCAGAGCCCGGGCACCTCCTCACGCCACCTGGCCAGTCAGATCCACTGTGGGGGCCAAGGAGACCGAGGCCCCTCCCGACGGCCTGGGGGGCCCCCAGGCCCCTGGTGTCAGGGAGGCACTTCTGCCCTCCACCTGTCTCCCCGTCTTCCAACCCCCCCGTGAGTTTCAGCGACACTTCCCACCTCGGGAATGAGGGGAGGCCCACCAACGGGGGTCTCTGATGCCCAGGGCCACGGGGCTGGCACTCCCCATGCCCCCACACCGCTCCCTGAGGCCCCGCCTCGAGGAGCAGTGCGCCGCCCCAGCCGTGCCAGGCGGGGTGCAGGCGGGGGGCACAGAGTCGGGCCTCGTCCTGGCCTGCAGGAGTCTGGATGGGCAAGTCGGTCTCCATCCCGCATCACCAGGGTAGCCCCAGCCTGCACCCTACACCTGGGGACACCCCAGCACCTGGGGACAGCCCAGGCCACTGACTCCAGGGAGGGCAGGGGGCAGCCCCTCTCCTGGAGCCAGCGCCAGCAGCTCCTGCTCCGACAGAGGGGGCCCCAGACTCTGGAACCGGCTCTGAGGCTGCAGCCTCGGAAGCATCTTCTCACCGTTCTCTTCTCAGCTCCCTCCACGCTTTATTATAAAAATGCTCAGGCACACAGTGAAGTGGAAAACACTTGGGAGGGAGCATCCAGACACTCACCTCGATGCCACCAGCTCCTCTCCTGTTTTTATTGCGGCAGAACACATGCAACGCAGACTCTGTGTCCACCCTCGGGGGCGCACGGCCGAGGCTCTGGGGCACTTCCATCACCCCAGTGGAAACCCCATCGGCGCCGCTCCCTGCCCCTCCCTGTCCGGCCACCACCACTCTGTCTCTGGGATTCGCCCGTTTCTCCATGGCAGCGCGACCTGCTGGCTCGGGGCCGAGGCACGGCGCCCAGCTGGCCAGCACCGTCTCCACCTTTTGGTTCTCGTCCTCCCACTTTCCAGTGAGATTTTCAGAGCCCAGTGAGGTTCCTGGAGGCTGCCCCAGGGGCCTTGGTCTCAGAGGTCCAGGGGACCCAAATCAAATGCCCATCCTGCTGTGTTTTTCCCGAAAGCATTGCTCCCCACAGGTAAGGAGCGGGGGGACCCGCTTAGTGGCCGCGGCCTGTGAATGGCCGGAAGCGGGCCAGGGGCCCCCCACCCCGGCGCTCACTGGCTGCCTATCACGTCCCCTGGCTGAGCCTCCGCACCGTCATCTGCAAGTGGGGCACAAGCCGCATCTCATGGGGCCGCTGAGATGAGGGGGTGTCCCCGGCAGGGCCTGCCGCATGACGGGCAGCTTCTGTGCCTGCGTGTCCAGCATGGCCGCTGCTAGCCCCGCGGGGCCCTGGGCCCCTAAATGAGACCAGTGTGATTGGGAGGGTGAATTTTACATTTTATTTCACTTTAATTTAAAACTAAAGTGCCACGTGGGGTTAGAGGTGGCCCCCTGGACACAGCTGCTCGGGGGCTGGACGAGAGGGGGAGCCGGGCCCGCCCCTCGGCCTCCCGACTTACCCCGAGGTGTCTGCAGCGGGCGCCTGCAGCCCGGCCCGAGGCCCCTCTACAAGGCCAGCAGGGGGGCAGTCGGGCTCTCGGGGAACAACTCGGACGCCAGCTGGGGAGCGGCGGGCTCGGTGGGCCCCATGATGACGAGGGTCCCTGAACCGCGGACCCCTCCTCCTGCCCCTGTTGGCCCCAGACCTCCATTCTAGAACCCCAGCTCCTGCCGTTTCCCCCAGCAACTCCTGACGTCATTCCTGGAATGTCTGGGGGGAGCCCTCGGCTTGGCACGCGCCCTCCCCACCCCCAAAGCCACGGCAGGGACCGGCGGGGTCTGCACATGCCCCTGGCCCAGCGGGGTGTGGGCTGGGTGCGAGCAGAGACCCCCCTCCCCACGCAGAGCTGCTCTCACAGGGGCCGACGCTGCAGGCGCACGGGGCCCAGAGCGGGTCCGAGCGCGGCCCGGCTGCCAGCTGCACAGACCTCCTGAGAGGCGGCTCTGGGACAGGTCCGGTTGGGGGACCCCGGCACCCGACCCCACCCGGCCGGCAGGTGAGGGCCCAGGACATGGCTGTGTGGGGCTGTGTGGCTTCGGAGCCTGGGTGCGGGAGCACAGCCCCGGCTGCCCCGGGGGAGGAGGAGAAGCGGCGGGGACTCCGGAAAAGCAGGAGAAATTGAGACACAACTGCACAGAAGCATAGCTCGCACTGACCGGAGCCCACGACGAACGGCCACCCCAGGCAGGGAACCGCTGTTGAGGGCGGGGGGCCCCGGTGGCCCCCACCTTGCAAAGACCTGGCTTAGTTAGCCCTGGGCCTCCCCCAACAGCGGGGCCAGGGGACCCCCTGCAGGCCTCCGAGATGGCCCCCTTGGCTCAAAGCCGGCAGGGGCCTGGTCTCTGCCCACTCAAGTGAGGGCCTGGGGTGCCGCCTGCCCGCCCTGGGCACCTGCGCCCCACACACCCGCAGCCTCCGCTCTGGCCCTTCTCCCTCGGCCGTCCGAGGGGCCCTGCCCGAATCTAAGACTCAGCCCGTGGCGCTCGTGGCCCCGGGCACCGACTGGCCCCTGGCAACGGGGTGCTCATCTTCTTTTTACTTTGAAAATCGTGGTGGGAGAGGCACAGCATCGGTCCACCACCCGGACCATTTCCCAGCACCCACAGCCTCCCCTGTTGTGCCGCCGCCACCCCGGCCTCTCCAGAGCCCCCCTGCACAGGGACACCCTGTGTCCACAGAGGCGCCCCCACGCCACCTCACCCTCGGCAGGACCCATCCTGCCGCCCAGCTTCTCCCACCCGGGGCGCCGCCTGGCCCGCCGCCTCTCTGCTGTCTCCCGCCGGAAAGGAGGCTCCGGCGGGCAGGGCTCCGGGTGGGGGTGTTCCCGCTGTACCCCCAGGGCCTCGAAGGGCGCCTGGCACTGGGCGGCACTGAACAGATCTTGGATGAGCGAGCAGGTGGAGACGGTCGGAGCCACTCGGCGACCTGGGCTGCAGCCGCCCCTCCCGCCGCAGTGTCAGCCCCTGCCCTGGAGTCCCAGGCCACTGTCCCTAGGGCTGACCACATGCAGCGCCGCGGCCCCCAGCGGGTGCGGGCTTCTCCCAGCTGTGGCATCTGGGGGCGGCAGGCACAGACAAGAGTGAGGCCAGGAGGGGAACGGAGCGTGCAGGGGCTGGCCCGCCAAGGAGCAGGGAGGCCAGCACTGCTGGTTCTGGATCTCGGGGCGCCTGAGGGGCAGGGAGGCCGCCTCTGCTGGGGGCACGGCGTGCAACCTTGGCGGGCCCTTGCCTTCCACCTTCCCAACATCCTGCCGGGTTATTTATAGCCTCCTTCTCTCTGAGAACTAGTCTGCCCATGTTTCTGGGCCAGGCGGGCCTGGAAAAGGAGCGTGAGGCAGACCCCCTGCAAACCCAGGAGCCTGACGGGGGACAGCTCTCCCGCCCACCAGCCCAGCCTGCCCAGCAGGGGATGCTCCGAGCCTGCCAGGAGTCTCGGGGGGCTCACCCCTCACCAGGCTCGGGGCGTCCCAGGCCAGGAGGTGTCGGTGCAGAGGGCAGCAGCTGAGCAGCCCGGCGGGGCGTCCATGCCCAGCCAGACCTCCAGTGGGAGAAGCCCGAGGCCAGACCCCAGAGGAGCCCCTCCCCGCTCCAGGAAAACAAGCGGCTCGTGCAGCAGAAAGAATGCTGTACCTTTAAATTATCTGGCCCACAGATACGAAAACATTTGCATGTTGAGGCTGTTTGTATGTTTGGTTATTTTTAGGGTGAACCCAGTTGCCTCCCTTTGGAACCGGATGAAGCCCAAGAGGCACATCGTCTTTTTTCCCAGATGGGGGTCCTGGCCTGGTCCCTGGGAATGAGGGCTTGAGCTTGAGACCCCAGGGTCATGGGTAGCAAGCCCCCCACCAGAGGCAGCCAAGGCCCAGGAGGCCACGGCAGGTCTGCGGGGGGCTCGGGGCTGCTGCCCAGAGCACCACCGTCCACCTGGGTCCAGCAAGAGCCCCCCCGCCCCCGCCAGAGTGCGGTCTGAGGGGAGAGAGCTGGGGTCTCCCCGCCCGAACCAGGCCAGGCCCAGCTAATGGGAATGTTTTGCTGACATATTTCTAGAACAAGCGGCAATTAGAGCAGATTTTCTCTCCCACTCCCCCTCCCCAAATGAGGAATAAATCAGTCCTACCAATTTCCCAGCTAATGATTTCCTCCATTAAATTAAAAAGAAGAAGAAGAAAATGTTTTTTTAAATGGATTACCAGCCCTGTGCTTTCAGAGATCACGTGACCTGTCATCTCCGCTTAAGGCCTGATCCATCAGCGCCCCTTAATTAATTTTTAATAAATAAAAAAGTCCGAGGCCAAGGAGCCTCCCCGTCCCAGCCCGCCCCCCACCCCCGCCTCCGTCAGACTCACACAGGGTCAGCTCGGGGCCGGCGAGGGGGGCTGGTTTAGCCAGCCCAGGGAACCGGGGTCCAGTGCACAAGATGAGGGGGGCTGGGGCGGAGGCCTCCACACATGCAGGACCCAGGGGTGCCTGGAGAGGGGTGCCTGCAGGGGCACCTGGACTCACGCTGCACCCACCAGAGAAATGCAAGCAGGTGAGCCCAGAGTTCGGAGCCCCGGGGTGCCGGGGCCGTCTGACCCGGGCTGGGGCGGGGCGGGGAGGCGGCTTCTTCGGGGGGCATTTCTGTGTAGACGATGACGGAAGTTCTGGGACTGGAGAGCGGCCTGGCTGAGTGGTTGCCTCTGGGCCTGACGCGCTGAGCTGCGCATGCAGATGTGGTTAAGATGGTACGTTCTGTGGTGTGGACCTTTGGCCACACGCACAAAATAAAAGAGACGAAAGAAAACCAGAAAAAGTCTCTAAAATGCTACGTGATGACCCAAGAAGGGCTGAGGCGACGTGGCGACCTGTCAGGTCCTGGTCTGCTCCAGATCTCAAGTTCTTCATCCCTCGGGCGCCAAGCCCCTGCTGTAGGTGGGACCCCAGGGGCCTCAGACAAAGCCCGCTGGCCAGCATCACCGGGTGAGGGTTTCCTGTGCCCCGAAGGGCCCTCGAGACATGAGGGCAGGCAGAGGCCAAGAAGGCCCAGGGGAACCTTCCTTGGAAGGGACCGCAGGGCCTTTGCACGGCCGTCCCTTGCCTGGGCCGCGCTTCCCCTCTAGGTTTCTGCAGGGCCCTCCTGCCCATCCCACAGGCGGAAAGATGCAGACAAGGCCGCTGGAACCAGGCAGGGTGGCCACGAGCCAGACCGTGCCCACCACACTGTCCCCTGCTGGAGAGCCACGGTTCGTGGGGGGTGCTCTGGGGCCCCCAGCCGCCACCTTCATCCTTCTGAGCCTCAGTTTTCTCTCCCACAAAATGGGGACAGAAGTGGACTCTTCCCCATGAAGGGAGAAGACCCCGGCCGGCTTCCCGCGGGGCTGGGACGAGGCCGGCGCGTGATGCGTGGGACGGGTTGTCATCTGCTCACTCAGCGGAGGGTCCAGGGGCTGGTCCTGGAGCAGAGGGGCCTGCGACACTGACCTTTCCCCACACTGGCCAGGTCAGCGAAGGGAGGCGGGCTGGGGCTGGGGCGTGGCCATGCCCACGCTGCTGGCCCCACCTCACGCGCGCTGCTGGGAGTGAGCCAATTTTACCCTTTCTGTCCCTGCTTCATGGAATCCGAAGAACAGAGAGGCTGGTGACTGGCCCCACTGCTCGGGGGGGTCAAGCGGCTCTCAGGAGCTGCACTGGTCACCAGAGGGTGTCTCAAGAGAAGTGTGGAAGGAGGGAGAGGGGGGGAGGGAGGAAGGGAGGCCAGGGCTGAGTCGTCCTGAGCCTGGAAGCCAGAGGGAAAGGCCGCGATCAGCTCCCCTGGGAGCAGCTGGACCAGCCTGGCTCCTCTCAAAGGTCAGGCCCAAGAGGAGCTGAGTCCCACTTGGCCCGGCTGCACCCAGCGCTATGAACTCCCTCCGACCCACAGCCAGCATGTGAGGAAAGGGCAGCTGCACCCTTCCAAGGACAAGACACGGGCGGGGTAAGGAGGGGGTCAGCCCTGCCCACCGATGGGATCCTGCGCTGCTAAAGAGCTAGCTGCTTGCTACCGGTTTCCTTGACAAAGCTTGCTGAGCCATCATCTACGGTCTCGTAAGGAACTGCGGTACACTAGGGCAACACAGAACTTATTTGCCCCCTGCTTCTGCTCCAGTCTCCACGGGGTGACCAACACGAGCATCTAAAATGTGCATGCAAAGAAAGCCACGTCACTCCTTGACCTCGAAATCCTCCCCTGGGTCCCTGTCCCCCTAGGGCCGAGTCCGAAGTCTGCAGTGTTCCCAGATGGAGCCCCCATTTCTCGCCTCCAACCATCTTTCCTCCTTCATTTGGCTCCAGCCACACTGGCTGGTCCTCCAACTTGCCAAGCACAGTCTACCTCAGGGCCTTTGCACCCGCTGTTCCCGCTTTCCCAGGTATTACCTGTCTCACTTCCCAAATTTATTTAGATTTCTACAGAGAGGTCCTCTCCAACCATCCTGTCTGGACCCCTCAACACCCCCATTCTCTCTCTAGTCTTCCCCTTGCTTATGTGCTTTGCTGTTGCTCAGCTCCCAGTGCATTCGGGAAGAATTTCACTCAGTGCACGGAAGCTGATGCTGGCGCACGGCGCTGCTCTGTCAGTGGCTTCAGAAGAGAAGCTGGTTGGGGGCAGATGCCCAGGGGGCAGGGGTGGAGCTCCCGGGGGCTGGCGACAGCCTGCTAGTGGACATGGACGGTCAGTTTGGACAAAGCCCTCCACAGCACGCCTACTACTCACACGCTTTCTGCACGTTTGTTGTACTCCACGAAAAAGCGCAAGCATTTTAAAGAGCACTGATGAATGAAGGAATGAATGAATGGCTAGATAATAAGAGAGGCAGGAAGCCTTTTAAAGGCACGTGCAGATTTCATAAGACACGGTACGAGCCGAGCGGATCAAACTAAGTTGGGCACAGGGCGCTCTCCAGGGACACTCTGATTTATCCTGCTATCCCCAGTGCCCACAGCTACTCAATTAAAAGAAACTGTGAAAACGAACAGTGCAGCAAAAAGCCAGAAGCGGCCCCCATTTACTTGACGGAAGCTCTGCGGTGGGCACGGAAGCCAAGGTGCCAGGCTGCTCGGTCAGCGCCCACCCTCAGCTCTTGGCCCCTGTGAAATGAGGCAGCCAGGGCCCCCAGGTGTGGGGTCAGCGACAGCAGGGTTTGGTCCAAACATACAGTCTCCTAAGGTGGGCAAGAAAACGCAGAAACCGTCTCCCCCACGACAAGCTGGCCGGCACTGGGGGC
This sequence comes from Scalopus aquaticus, assembly GCA_004024925.1. NCBI lineage: Eukaryota > Metazoa > Chordata > Mammalia > Eulipotyphla > Talpidae > Scalopus > Scalopus aquaticus. Next base: position 30,111 of record PVIJ01006355.1, on the reverse strand, counting down.
TGAAGCTCCAGCGTTTGCGGCTCCGAACGGCCTTGGTCTGGCCTCAGCAGCTCATCCCCCAGGTGGGTGAATTCAAGGGGCTGGTTTCCAGGGAGGAGCGTTGACTGTGGACCCCACAACGGAGGGGCAGCGACCGCCCCTAGCCATACTGGCTGGTTGAGGGGCGGGGTCCTGCCTTCGTGGGCTGGGTGCCCACGGCGGGGAGCAGGGCGGCGGCCGGACGGGTCTGTGGTCAGTGACGCACACCAGGACAGGCACCTAGGTGGGACGGTTCCTCTGCTTGTTTTACTCCTCTGACTCCCAGCACCTCCTTTCTGCTAGTGGATCCTGGGGGTCCCCAAAAAGGAGCCAGTCCTAGAGTCTCGGGTGGTCTGAGGCAGAAGCAAGGTAGGAGCCAGGCGAAGAAAGTGGAGGAGGCAGAGAACAATCTCCCCCCCATGCAGACGGAAGCCCTCCCCGGCTCCAGGCCTAGCCGGAGAAGCCTGGGGTGAGCTGCACCGGCTGGGCTGCCCCCTGCTCCCCCGCCCCCCCCGCCACCCCCGTCGGCCGAAGGGCAGGGTAGGGACAGGGCCACGGCGCTCTGTGCGGAGGCCGTGCTGCCCTGCCGTGGGTCCCACACTCCGAGGGGCCAGCAGCCCTGACAAGGGCAGGGGGGAGCAGGAGAAAGGGGCCGCGCGTGCAGGAAGCCCTGCAGCAGTCACCCAGGCTGCGTGACAAACAGCCCCAAAATACCGCTGTGGGGGTGAGGACGCTGCCGCGGGGCGTGGCTCAGCTGGACGCGCCGGCTCAGGCCTCGCACGGCTCACAGTGAGATGGCGGCCACCCCGCAGCATCCGGAGGCTTGGCCAGGGCTGGAGGGCCACCCGGGGTCACTCACGCACGGGGCACAAGTTACCCTGGTTGTTGGCAAGGGGGTGCTCGCCACACCCCAGACCCTTCCGGAGTCTGCAGTGGCTCTGGCTCCCTGGGGGGTGGCGCAGGCAAGAGGGCAGCTGCGCCCTGGGCTTTCCTGGGCAGCCCCGGCCGGGGTCTCAGCAGCTGCTTCCCTCGATCCAGACCGCCCCCCCCCCAGCTGTCCTTCCTGTCTGCGTTCACAGACGCAGCAGCGAGACTCAGAAGCAGCTCCCTCCTCACGGGAGGACAGCCCCGCAGCTCCCTGTCCTGCCCGTCCAGCCCCCAGACCACCTCCAGGACCAGCCAGAGGCAGGGCAAGCAGCTCGGGGACCTGCCCCCTTGCTGCCCCCGCAGGAGGGCACAGGCCACGCGGGCAGCTGCAGAGACGGCAGGAGCCAGGGAGGGAAACGCCCAGAGAGGCCTGCGCGTGGCCAACACTCGGCTCGGCAAACACCTGCGGCTGGCGCTTCCCGAAACTCGTGAGGCCTGACGCCCACTGTGCTGGGCATGGCGGGAGCGGTGAGGCCGGCCGGGGCGCGGTTGCCAGGACCCCGTGGACAGGCATCTTGGGGCCGGGCCACCCGCACAGCCACGCCTCGCCATCGGGCCCGACCACCGGCCCTCCCCGCGCGCCCCGACCTCACGACAGGCTCTCCGTCCTGCAGCCCCTCCGGGAGGCACCGGTGCTCGGTGACCCCAGGGGGACTCAGCCTCAGGGGGCTCAGCTGCAAGGCCGACAGAGGCGTAGCTGTCCTCAGCTATGTCCTCAGCTCCGCAGCCGGGAGAAGTTATTAAGTTCATAAATCTGCCTTCGCCTCGCAGGGCCAGCGGTTCTCCAAGCTGGTTACTCCCCACTGCAGGGGCAGGGGTGGAGGGAGAAGGAAGCCAGATCACCACCTGCCCAGCCGCAGGCCACCCTCAGCCAGGCCCCGTCCTGCCTCACAGAAGCTCGCTGCCCAGCGGGGAGGCTGTCCCCACACGCCGCAGAGCCCGGCCCAGCTGCCTGGGGAGTGCACAGAGAAGATGGGCCCCGTCTGGGCAGGAAAGTCCCCGGCCCCCTCCGCTGTCAAGCTGAGGCCTCCCTGTGCCCGGGAGCCCTCAAGCACCCCCCTCCCCACTCGCAGGGCTGACGCAGGGGTGCAAATCCAGGAGACACACAAAGCCCCCTCGGTGTCCGCTACCTGCGCCAGGACAGTGGAGCCCGGGCTGTCTCTCCAAGACGCCGCCTCCTCCTGCTTTGCTGGGGGCCTGAGGGCCCCTGCCCAGCACTCTGGGGACCAGGATGGCCCCGCCTGGCTGCTGCAGAATTGTCCCCGGGACCCCAGGCCCTCGCAGCCGCTGGACCGGAGAACCAGCCCACTGCAGGGGTGCAGCCTGCAGGGCGCAGAGGGGCGGAGCGCCCCACACGCAGCCTGAAACAGGACCTCGGGCCACTGTTTGAAAAAAACGAAACAATTAGAGCAAGACCCGTCTCCTAATGCCCGGCTGTGACCCACCGGGCTCTAGTTGGTTCCTTTGGGATCTGCCCGGCCGGCTCCTGGAGGCCGAGGATCTCAGCCCCAACACAGGGCCTCGGAGGGGCCAGACGCGCCGGCTCGCCAGGCCAGGGCCCGGCAGCCTCGGCAGAGGCCCCAGCGCCTCACCCCCTCGCGGGAAGAGAGGCGCAAAGGGCGGGGAAGCCGGCCAGGGACCCGCCTCTCACCACCTTCCCTGCTCCCTTGCTCAGGACCGACGGCCGCCCTCTCGGGCCTCGGAGGACACTGCTGGCCTCCGCCGCTGAGGCCCTCGCCGGCTGTGTCTGGGCCGGCCGATCACCCCGCCAGAACACGCCCGCAGCCCCCAGGAGTGGAAGGACCGTCTGCGGCCCACCCGGGCGGTTTGAGGGACTCGGCTGTGAGAAGGAATGAGGCGAAACCCAGGCCCCGCAGGAGCAAGCCTCAAAACAGGATGCTAAGGGAGAGAAGCCAGACGCAGAGGCCACACGGAGACAACTCCGTTTCTTGAAACATCCGGACAGGCCAAGCCAGAGACGAGACGCAGGCTCGGGGCAGACCAGGGCGGGGGGTCCACCGGGCTCCTCAGGCGCTGGTGCACTGCCCACGTGCCAACTGCCCGCTCCTGCCCAGACTGACCACCATACCCCGCTCACCCTAAGGGGGTGACCCCGAGGGATCTGGGGTCTGTCTCAATGAGGCTGCCGCTGAAGAAAAACACAAAATGCCCCAGCTATTTGCAAACCCCCAAGGGGGCGTAGAAGTCTCTGCAGCAACGCCCGCCCCCTCCGTCCTGCGGGGCCTGGTGGGCACTGTGGCCCCGGAGCCACACCTAAGGGGCCACACCCAGGAGGCAGTGAGGGCCCCGGAGCCACAGGCCCAACCCCACGGCCGCCAACGGGTGAAACACCAATGCGCAGGCTGAACTGCCAACCTTACCTCCGCCAGGGCAGAGGGGCCAGAGAGTCTGTGTTACTCCTGGTGGTCCCGGGCAGCAGCCTGGACGAGGCCCTCATGGGTGGGCCCGGGCACCGAGAACCCCCGGCCCTGCGGCTGGGCTTCGAGTAGGTCTTATGAAGCCCCTCAGGTGGCCTGTGGAGCCTCGAAGGCTCCTCCAAGTGGGGCCGAGGGAGGAAAGTGGCAGAATGACCGGCGGGCCCACCCAGACCCCCACAAGCGGCAGGCACCTGCCCCCCCACCCCTGAGAGGCAGGAGGGGCTCTGGGTGCTGACCTGGCCAGACACTGGGCACACACTGGCCTGGACCTGGGCCCCCAGCACGCTGCAGCCTGGGGCGTGCTCAAGGCTCTGCTAGAAGCTGACCTCTGACCCGAGAGCCCCCCCCACCCCGAGCAGCTGCCATGAGTGGGCCTGGCAGCTCAGCGGGACTCCAGGAGCTCCTGCCCCAGCTCAGCGAGACTCCAGGGCTGCAAACCACCCGTCCCGCTCAGCAGCGAGGAGGTAGGTAAGGGGCCAAGGAGGGGGCCAGGTCCGCAGGGAGCTCGGACATCACTGGGCAGAGGAGGAGACAGGGCAGTGGGTGGAGAACGCCCCTGGGCCCCAGGCCAGGGGAGCATCACACTTCATGCCTGAGCGGGGAGGGCAGTGGCTTCCACATGTGCCTGGACAACCTCAGAGGGGGTCCCGGAACCCTGGCGCCTGGGTCAAGGTCAAGCTCTTTCCCAGAGTCTTATGTGCTTCTGGGTACACAGCCCCCACCCAGGGGATCAGTTTCCCCCGATGCTGTGCTCTAATAAGTATGTATTTGGTCTGCCTGAAACCCTTGTAACTCCCTGCACGAGAGAGTGTCTTCTTGTATGCAGATGAGATGACGGGCTGGGCGGCGGGAGGGGGCTGGACCTCACGGAGACCAGGCACTTACCCAAACCCTGGAACTTACCCAGGCCCTGACCTCAGGAGGGGAGAGGGACTGGAGCAGAACTAACCACAGCGCTCACTGATTTATGGGTCTCCTGAGGACCCCAAGCAGCAGGGTTTGCAGCGTTTCAGGGTGATAAACACACCCCAGAGGGCGGCCTGTCCCTACTCCCCTGGGACAGGAGCTCCTGCCCTGGCGGCCCCCTTGAGCCCACCCTGGTCCATCTGGCTGAGACAACGTCCTTTGTGACAAGCCCGTCGACACCAGCTGCCGCCGCCCTGCTTCCCAGGAGCCTCCTAGCAAAGCACCCGGCCCGAACCCCAACTCTGTCCAAGTCGGAAAGAAGCGTGGGTCACTGGGGGCACGTGAAGGGGGGCAGATGTGGGGGACGCGGCCCTTCACCCAGGGGGTCTTCCCAAGCCCCGGTAGTGAGGCGGCTGGGCTGATTCATGACACCCCGTGGGTGTTTAAGGGGCCAGCCGGGTGTGGGGGCCCCCACATGAGGAGGCAGGAGCGTCGTGAATAGAGGAGTCTCCGTGGTCCCGGGCAGGCAGAACCCGCGTGGACATAAGGCCTGGAGGCTCCTGGCTCCACGCCCCTTCTCTGCAGGGGTTTCAGAGCAGCGCCCGAGTCTGACTCACCCCCTTAACAAACGCAGCCCCTTCCCTCAGCTGCAGGCTCGGTCAAGCCCTGCCCTGTCCCCTCCCTCCTGTCACCGGACACCCAGAGGCCCCAGACCCCTGGAAGGTCACACGCCGGAGCAGCCCCTGGGTCTGAGGCTCACGTCCGCAAATGCATTTATCTTTCCGTCACACATGCTTTTTCTTGGATCCTTTTCTCCTTTCTGAGAGGAGGAAAGTGGCAGCGGGGGCTGAGGACACCCCGGGGTGGACCCTGGAGTGATGGCAGGGAGCAGGGGAGCGGGGGCCGGGGGCCGGGGGCCGGGGCCGGAGCGAGCAGAAGGGCCCCAGCGGCCGCGCTGCCGTCTTTAGAAGTCCTCCTTCCCCGGGCCCCCACATGCCTACGTCCCAATTTCACAGGCTCAGCTGAAACCAAAAAAGCCTCGCAGGTACTCAGCAAAGCAAGACATCGTGATGCTGCCACCAGCCTGCCCCCACCTCCCCCCGCCCCCGACCTGTCAGCGCGTGAAGTCACGTGACCTTTCCCGACGACACATACAGGCGTGACAGCCCCCCACGAAGCCCCTCGGCGCCCCCCTCAGCTTTCAGGATGACAGCCAAGCTCCCCAACAGCACACGAGCCCCCAAGCCGGCTCCCGCCCCAGGCTCGGCCCCTGCCCCAGCACAGGCCCCTCAGCTCCCAGGGCCTGCTGAGGCCGCTGGGCCTTCGCACAGACCGCGCCGCGCCTGCAGCCCCTCACGGGCGCCTCCTGCAGGGGTGAACAGAGGCTTCCGAGTGGCCAGACTCACTGCCCAGGAGCAGACCCCCGCCCTGGGCACACAGCTGCTACGGACCCCCACCCCGCGGCCGAAGGGCTCCTGGCAGCGGGGGCCGCCCTGAGCCCCCCAGGCCGCGGGGACTTGGGCGCCTCCTCCAAGGGGCTGGCCGCCCCCACCCCGCAGCCCGTCTGTGGACACGAGGCGGACACCGTGGCAGCTGTCCCCTCAGGCCACGGAGAAGGGGCCCCAGAAGCCCCTCCCGGGACGACCCGTCTGTTCACGGACTCCAGCTGGCCCCCGGGCTCCGCCCTCCCCTGAGAAACGTCTCTAGGGCCCCCCTCGGGTGCACCCCGGTGCCTGCCCAGCTGGGAGGGGCCGTCCAAAGATGGGAGGGGAGAGGGATGAAGGGAGGAAGCAGAGGAGGCTCAGCGAGGGATGCGGGGGGCCAGCACAAGACGGGGCGAAGGGTGAGCCCTGGCCCCAGGTGGCCGCTGCGGCGAGCCGTGAGCACGGCAGCCGGAGCTGAGCGGGGCTGTGTTCTCCCCAGAATCACCCAGCTGGGCCTCGGCTGCTGGCCCTTCTGCGGAGAGCTGGACCTGGGGATGCCGACGGGGGGTGGCCCAGCCTTGTGCATCTTCCACGGGAGCCCCAGGGCCCCTGCGGGGTGCCTGCTGTTTCGCTAGCTGCTCCAGCGAGGGGGCAGGCCAGCGCCTCCCGCCCGCCGTCCTCTGCCGCGGCCAGCAGCAGCGGGGCTCCGCGCGGAAATCTGTCTTTCCGAAACAAGCTCGCGGCAGCGGTGGCAGCGTGGCTGGGAGATGTTCTAGCAGCTTATTTATAGCCAAGCACCCCGGCCGCACGCTCCCCACGCTGCCTGCCTGCCCGCGCTGGGGCTTTTCAATCCGTGACTATATTTATCCCCGAAGCCTTTGGGATAATGGCGTGGCCAGAAATAGCCTGGGAGATATTCACGTGAAAGTGACGGCCAGGTCCCCCGCGCCCGGCCTGACCTCGGCCCCCAGCATCTGCCTCCTGCCGCGGGGAGCGGGGGACAGCTGGCCGGGGCCGGGGAGGGAGCCGCAGCCAGACGAGAGCAACATAATCCCTGTCCCTCGGAGCCACTGTCCTCTGCAGTGACGCGGGGACACAAAGCAGACCGCATATCACAGCTGCCGGCTTCGGGGACACCAGAGGGCACACGGTACCTGACGGATGCCAGCGGCAGGTCAGAGCAGACCACCCAGCTCAGGGACGGCGCGGAGCAGGAGAGGGGCCTGCCCAGCCCTGGACCTGCCCAGGTAGCAGCCCCCCCTTGCCCCCCCCCACCTGGACGCAGGCAGGGGGAGCGGCGGGAGGACACACACCGTCTCCCGCCTCTCTGAACACGCCTCACCTCCGGGAAGGGCGGGAAGGGAGGGCGGCTCAGAGACCACCCGGCTGGCCAGGAGGAAGAGGCAGGACCTTGAGGGAACTGGTGAGCCCGTCTGGATGCGGCCTCTGGCCGGGGGAGGACCCGGAGCACACAGGTACCAGGGGCAGGACAGAGCGGAGAGGAGGCAGCAGGCGATGGCCCAACGGGCAAGATTTTATAGACGAGGGGGACATGCCAGATGGGCTTCTGTAGGACGCAGAGGAGTTTGTGAGGGTTAAGAGGGGAAGGCAGAGGCCCAGGCTGAGCCTTTAGCACTCAGAGCACAGGATCTGCTTGGGGAGCGACGAGAGGTAAGCGCCCCGCAGAGCAGCCTCCAGCATCACCCCTCACCAGCACCTTCCCGTGACGGACGAGCAGGTGGGAAGGCTGGGAGGAACCCCCTCCGGCCCAGACTCTGCTTCCCCAACGACGAGAGTGACAGCAAAACCCCTGTCCCTCCGGGACGCCCTCACGCCCAGGCCGCTCCGTGTCACCAGCAGGCTCCCGAGGCCTTGGCAGGCACATCCAGACTAGGGCGGGGCCGGGCCTCCCAGGGGAGACACAGCTGGACGGCGGTGAGGGCCCAGCCCCTCTGGCCCCCCTTTCACAGCAAGACGAGTGAGGACTGGGACGGGCGGCCTGCTGCACGGAAGCCCCCGGCCCCGGCCCCTGCCCCCCGCCAGCTCCTCTAAGCATGCCGGCCTCCGGGGGCTGACTCCTGGGGCCCTCAGCCCCTTGCCCGGCACGACGTCTGCACCCCTGGGCCGGCACTGAGTAGACGTGGAGTAAGACTTCAGCGAAATGCAAGGGAGTTTGGTTCTGGTCTGCGACAGCTCACACCCCGACCCACTGACCTCAGAACTCCAGCTCAAGGTGGCCTCACCGGGCCCCCAGATCCACATGCAGCTCCGGCGCCCCACCCCTCGGGTCCCCCAGCCCCCTGCCTGCCCCTCTCTGGAGCATCCGTCAGGTCAGCTGCAGACACGCCAGAGCTGGAAGCCGCAGCCCGGCCCCGCCAGCTGTGACCCCGGACAACACCTCCCTGCACCGGGCCGCGGGTGCCCAGTAGGAAACCTACACGAAAAGGTCGAACTAGAGGACCTCTTGGGCCCCAGGAGATGTGGCCGCCATCTCCCCATTCGTGTCCCTGCTTCTGCCTTCAGCCCACCCAGTCTGCCCTCCGCAAAGCGGGAGAAGCCATCCTCCAAGGGCCCAGTCAGGGCCGGGTCCGCTCTGCTTGGAGGCTGTAGCTGCCTCATCTGGTTCAAAGCCCGAGCCCCTGGGCTCCCTCCTCTGTGCCTCTTCCTCTCACTCGCCCAGGAGCACCCCCAAGCCCCTGCCACAGGGCCTTTGCACATGTTCTCTCAGCTGCCGGATGATCCTCCCCGAGATGATCTCCCCACTCCTTCATCTGTCTCTGCTCCTCAGGCCTTTGCTTAAATGCCCGCTTGGGAGGGGGCTTCTCTCCCTGATGGTGACTTTTGGCCACCACCGAGTCCAGGCTTTACCGCGGCTCTGCCTGCTGTGTGCCTGCCCCCTGGGAGGCGAGCCCCAGGGCCCAGAGTCGTGACTGCTCATCTCCCCTCCACATTCAGCCACTTACCAGACACACCTCGAGTGTCCCTTTAGGGCATCAGTCACGCTGTGGAAAGGCCACTCAAGCCACAACGCCCCCCCGCGTGGCAGCTTGCCGGGACCCCCAGCACCCGACATTCCTGGCGCTGTGGAGACACGGAGCCGACAGCCCGCACCGGGAGGGGCAAGGGCCAGTTCACAAGCCGCGGGGCTCCATGAGGCACCCGCCTCTGCTGTGTCATGGGGAGACACGGGGAAACCCCAGGGAAGCAGAGACGGGGCACAGCCTGTGCCTGGGTCTCCAGGAGCCAGAGGACACCGAGACAGCGCAGGTGAGCAGGGCCAGAGAGCAGAACCAGCCCAAGGGGTGCAGCTTCTGCCACCGGGTTGAAATAAAGCGTCTGGGAAGCTCGGGGCTCGCAGCGCCGGCAGGCACCGGGAAGGGGCTCCCAGGGGCTCCTGAGTAGAGCGGGGAGCCTGAGGGCACCGCACGGGCAGGGAGGCCTGAGCACGAAGGACGCTGCGGCCAGCTCCCGCAGAGACCCCACGGGCGGAGGGGCGCTGTGGCCGAGCAGGCCTGGGCAGGAGGGACGTCAGGTCCTGCCCAGGTGCCCCCAAGCCCTGCAGGGGCGGGGAGGGACCGTGAAGGGACCCGCCCTCCCCACGAGGGTCCCTCCCGCCACCTCCCCACCCCAGCATCGAGTGACAAGCTGCTCGCCGAGGCCACACACCCCCGTGGCCTCCACCCAGGCTGGGACGCTGCTGGCAGGGGTTGGGGGTCGGCGCGGGGGATGGAAAGTGTGTGTCAGCTGCTGCTGTGGTCTGAGGGCCGCCGTGTCAGGCTCTTCCTCCCTGGAGACAGCCACCTCGCTGAGCCCCCACAGAGACAATGGCAGGAAGCGCCCCTCCCTGCGCGGGGGCCAGGAAGGAAGTGACCGGCCAGGCTGGGCCGGGATGCTCCCCACCGAGCTCTCCCCCCACCCCAGCACACTGAGGTTAATGCAAAAGCCAGAAGCCAGACAGACGCCTGCTGCTCTGAATGGTAACCGAATTCAACTTGGGGGGCAGGGGGCTGAGCAGCTGGACCCCACTGCAGGGCAGACCCGTCCGGGGTGGCCCCCGGCCTGGGCACCAGGCCGATGCAGAGAGAGCCAGGCCCAGCTGAGAGCCCCTCTTGCCAGCGTGCCTCTGCAGCAAGGAGCCCCTAAAAATAAGCCCTGGTCCTGGGCCCTTTCCTCCCTCAGCCCCTGTGGAGGAGACCAAGAGATCATGTGTTCTGGTCGCCTGTGCTGGGATGGGGCCTGCTCTGGGGAGGGCCGCCTCTCTTCACCCCGAGACGCGTGCCCTCCAGGACCCAGCAGCTCAGTGCCAGGCACGGCCACGAACACCCAGAGGAGCTCAGAGGCCCATGAGGTCCACCCTCATCTCTCCCTCCGGGGCCTGCAGCTTTCCAGGTCTGGGGCAGGGTCCAGGAAAGCCGGGTGTCTGGGGGGGCTTGGGCAGGTGCCAGCAGCTCTGTGGGGGGCAGGGCGGTGGTGCCAGGCCTGCGGGCTCTCAGGCTGGCCGCGGACGCACTTACCGCAGGACCTCAGGGCAAGCGGCACTGAGAATTCCCCCCGCCGGGAAGAGCGGGCTGTGCCAGCGCACAGCAGGGAGAGGCCAGTGTGAGGGGCCAGCAAAGCGCTTCAGGAGAAAGGAGGGCTTTGAAGTGGGCCTTGAAGAGGAAGCAGGAACCCGCAGGCAGAGGAGAGGAGAGGGCCAGGACACTGGAACAGCACAGGCAAAGCGCAGAGGCAAGTGCAGGGCAGACTCCCGGCCGGCAGGACTTGTGTGCCCAGCCAGGGCTGCGCCCCGCACAAGCTCATCTGGGGGGCGCTGAGTACGCAATAAACATTTGCTGTTAAATGAGCAAGTCGGGGAAATCCCGAGGATGTTCCGTCTGCGGGCCTGGGGCTTGCCGTGGTCACAAAGGAAAAGAAGCCCCTTCCTGAGAGAAGCTAACAGGAAGTGCAGGCTCCAGGGGAGCAGGGACCCAGAGAGGTCTGACCTGGCCGGGGGGCCAGGGGTGAGTGCCCTCCCCGCCCCCGCCCCCGCCCCCACAACTAAGACACCTTGGAAAGTGAGGCAAAGCAAAACCACAAAACAAAGTCCACGACACTCTCCCTTCTTAGCACTTGGCTTTTCACAGCAACCGAAAAGGAGAAATTAGAGAAGAATCACCCCGATGCCGTGGAGGCGGGAACACAGGGCGCAGGCATGCTCACTGCCAGGCGGGGCGCCGGGGTCATCTCGCCAGGCCCTGTTTTCCCAGCCAGGTGCTGGTCCAGAGGGGGCCCGGCCGGACCCCGCGCCGGGGGGGATCTGGAGGAAGCCGGGCCTCTGCTTCCAGTCTCAGCTCTGCTCAGCCCCGAGCCCGCGTGCCGCGGGACCTGCAGCCACACTGCGGCCTCTCTACCGGCGCCGCACGGGCAGCGACGGGAGCGGCTCCTGCCAGGGGCTGGACAAGCTCGGGCCTGGGGCTGCTCCCCGCCAAGCTTCCTCACCCCAAATGCCAGTTTCCCTAGACGGACGCCCCTCGGTGCCCCCAGAGCTACACCAGCCCATCGGCACAGAGAGCAGGGCTCGGCGGAGCTCGGGGAGAAGGGACGGGGTCTCACGGGCTGTCGGGCCGCAGGGGCCTTGGCGACCGGACGAGGGCCAGCCCGACCCTCGGGCGTGAGGCGGACGGCAGTGCCCCGCAGGGCTTCTGCCCCCACCTTGAGGCGGAAGAGGGGACGGGGGCACAGACTCGGGGCGGCGCCAGGGGCCGGGCTGGGCGGGAGGGGGTGACGGCTGCTCCGTGTCCCCGACCACGGCCAGTGGGAAGCAGCGCGAGGCCCGTGGCCACTGCGAGGCCGGGAGTGACTGTCCTGTCCCTTTTTGTGGGGTGGGGAGGGCCTGGAGGAGCCAAGAAGAGACCCCAGGGCTCGGAACATGGGGCCTTCGCCACCCCGAAGTTGACAGCCGCAGAGCAGCAGCCTCGCTCCCTCCCTCCCTCCCTCACGAGCGGCCAGGGCAGCACCTGTGCGCACGGCGCCACGTCACCCAGGGAACGCCGGGGCGCGAGGCAAGGAGACGGGCAACCAGGCCCCTGCACCGCAGCTCCCACGCCGGCGGAGGGGCCCCATCGACGCTGCACCCCAGGAGAGGATGGTGGCCGGCCGGCGGGCCCGGGCCGGGACGCAGGTGAAGGGGAGACGCCGGCCCTCGGCGCCAGCCCGACGGGGACACTGACAGAGCCGAGAGGAGGCAGGGACCGACGTGCAGACGCGGAGACGCTGGCTGGGGGCGTCTACACCGGCCGCGGGACCCAGTCAGATGCGTTCAGAGGCCGGTGTGCCCAGACATGGCGCAGAGCTCCGCTGCTTCAGGACACTCCCGGGGAGCCGGGACCCACACCCCGGCACCCCCAGCTGGGCTCTCTGACCTCAGGAGCCGCCCTCCGCGCCAGGCCTCCAGCCTGACCGGCCCCTGCAGGCAGCGGAGGGCAGCGTGGCCAGTCAGCAGCCCCTGGTCTCGCGAGGCAGGCGCCCGCACAGGACCATGTCAGCGCCCTGGGTGGCCAGGTGCCCCTTGCCCTCCGGCCCCGCAGCGAGTGGCCAGGCCACAGAGCAGCTCTCACGAGCGAAGCAGCAGAGAAGGGACCAGGCTCCAGTGCCCCCCGCGCCGGCACCCCACAACTGCGGCTCCATACACACCTGGTGTCCTGACACCTGCGGGGTCCCCCTACCTGTGCTCGGGAAGCGGGCAGAGCCCGGAGGCCTCCCTGGGGCCATGGCAGCCAGCAGCGGCCCCCGGGGGCTGGGCCCCGCCTGTCCTGGACCTGGTTCCGGATTCCAGAGCCGCACTAGCCCCAGGGCCGGGGCCGGGCCGGGCGCTGCGGGCACCAGCCTGCGCCTGTGAGGGGCCGGCCATCTCGGCGGAGGCCAAGGGGACAGAGGCGGACAGCATGGTGGCTCGGGACAGAGGAGTGACGAGCGGCTGGGGAGCAGCACGTCTCAGGGTTCGGAGGAGGGAGTCTGACTGGGCCGGCACGGCAGTGGGAGGTGGCTGTCAGCGGGGAGACGGCTGTTCACACAGGCCCCCGCTCCATGCATCCTCCGTGCCCACCCCCAGGCGCAAACCCCTTTGGGACCGGCCCCCAACAAAGAATATTCCAGGTGTCCCACGCACCAGGCCCCCCGCCCCAAGCACGTGGGGTCGGGGGTGCGGAGGGCTCCAGCTTCTCTGCTCAATATTCCGCCGAGTTCCACGCGGACCCACGCCCTGCCCCAGCTCACAGCTCCTGTGTCGCGCTCCCCTGCGATGTTCTGCGCTTTCATCACCGCATGCCCAGCCGCGCCGGCAAGCCCAGGCCCACCGAGAGGTAAGAGCCCGCTGGCCAGGCTGGGCGCCCCCCGGTACTGCCCCGTCCATGCGGGCGGGTTCTGCAGGGTGTGTTCTGGGGGCGCCCCCCTCCCCCGTGACGCCCCCATAGGTGAGCAGGTCAGCGGTGGCTCATCCACACAGTGAGCCACGGGGCAAAGCACACCGGGAAAAGAGAGGCAGCGGGGGAAGGACTCCCCAGCAGAAAAGCACGCAAGTCCCAAGAGTGCAAGCAGGGTCTGTGCCGGAGCAAGGGGGTCCCTCGGGGAGCAAAGCCCGGGGTGGGGGGCAGAGCACGGGGGAACAGAATGGAAAGAGGGAGCGAAGGAGCCCTTCCCAGCAGACCGGAGCCCACTGGGACTTTTGGGGCACAGGTGCTGGGCACACAGGGGTGTCTGAAAGTGATACAGCGTGCTGCGATTTATCAGGAGCAAAAAGAAAACATCTTATTCCTTGAAGTACCGCCCTGCCCAGCTTCACAGACAGAAACTGACGAATAGGATTGTAATAGAGGTCCAGCGGGCATCGTGGTTAGATAAAGGTCTATACGACGGGAGAGAGTCACGCCGCCGATGTGCTAACATTCCATCCATCCAGCCCTGCAGGCTTACTACCTGGGTTTTGTTTTGAGAAGAACACAGTTTCTACTCTCAGCAAATTTCAGTTATACAACACATATCAACCAGAGTCATGTTACACAATATTACCTGTGGCATGTATGCAATATCTACATGATTATGGTACGTGGTATTCAATCAGTAGGTTACACGTTTATACCATCTATGCACAAGGCATATGTTCTTCACCAAAAGGTCTAAATAGTGCTGAATCACCTGGATATACATGGATACCACAGATCTTCATGTTTTAATTATCCTTTATGCTTCAAATCTAATTCCTCACTATGCCTCTTGAATGACTTGGAAAATTGCAGGGATGAGAAAAAAAATGAAAACAAAACAAAAACCCAATCTTTGGAGACAAGAACAACAGAAGTCGGGATTGCTTTCCTGAAAAATGTTCAGATCCCTGGCTCAGTTTCAGTCAGTGGACGTGAATTAGTAAGTGAATCTGTTTCTCTATACAATTTCTATTAATAGAATATCAGTCTCTCCTCATCCCCACTAAATAAATGTCAAACACACACTTACAGAATACCGGTCGGTTGGGGTGCCAAATTACTAGCTTGCCCAGACATCCACATGTCTCAAGCTGGCCCTGGTTGAAAGTATAAGTTCCAAATGAGTGGGTAGCGCCAGTGAAGTTAAACACTGCTGTTTCATCCCCTGTTGACATGGAGACCGCGAGGCAGGTGGTTAAAGAATGGGTAGAGATGGACCAATGCAAATGGTAGGAGGTGCCAAAGCAAATTGCCCAGGTCACTGGCAACAAGCCAGGCAGCCCAGACTTTGATGCCACAGAAGGCCTGGCTTCTAATTTTTTGTTTTATTGAGATAAAGTTTGCACGCCATATAACTCACTCTCTTAAAGTGTACAATTCAGTACATTCACAAAGTTGTACATCTACCACCTCTATCTAGTTCCAGAATATTTCTATCACCAGAAAAAGAAATCATGCCCCATTAGCAGTCACTCCCTATATCATTTTCCCCAGCCCTTGGCCACCAGCCCTCTCTGTTCTGTCTCTACAGATTCACCTCTTCTGGGCATTGCATTATGAATGGGATCACATAAGAAGGCTTGTGTCTGACTTCTTTCACTCAGCATCATCTTTTCAATGTTCATTCACATGGTAGCAGGTGTCAGTGCTTTGTTCCTTTTAATGGCTGAGTAATATTCCATTGTATAGACATACCACATTTGCTTATCCATTCCTCTGTTGAAGGCTACTTGGGCGCTTTCTACCTTTGGGTCATTGTGACTGGTGCTGTGATGAATATTCAAGTACAAGTATTTGTATGGATGTGTGTCTTCAGTTCTTTTGGGTACACACACATATACTTGAATATATGTTAATCAGTGAGTGAATTAGTAAGTGAATCTGTTTCTCTATATAATTTCTATTAATAGAACATCAGTGTCTCCTCATCCCCACTAAATAAATGCCAAATACATCCACACTTTTGAACAGCTAGAAAGGGTGCAGAAGAGAGTGAGTCTCTCTCATGTTCTTGTTCCCAGCACCTAAATCCTCCACCCAGAGGCAAATGCCAGTCTGGGTTAACTCTCCCAGAGCACATACACAGGTGCAACCTGCTGTTGAGAGACACCTCGCAGGGAGGGAACGGGTGATCGATGAGGCTGGAGTCGGCCTAGGAGTGTCCTGGAAAGAACACAGAGCTCAGATCCCACCTGTCATCTTTCCCTCTGTCTGTCCATTGAGGCACATCTGTAAGGAGCTGTTCAGTGACGAGATGAGGTGACTGTGGGGGTGAGAGGAGGAAATGGAGGGGACAAGTTTTGACATCTGCCTCTGCCAGCTCTTGCTGTGGCCTTGAGCAACTTAAATCTGTGTGCGCCACAGCTCCAGGACTCAGTTTCCGTTTCTGTAACAAGCTGACACCAGTCTGAACTGCCGTAAAGCGTGGATGAGACCAGGACAGCCGTGTTTGACACCTGCTGGACACCATAGTCCTGAGCCTTTGCTGCTGCTGCTCCCACTACCCTACCTCCCTCTGACCGAGCCTCAGTTTCCCCACCCAGAAAATGGAGCCCCCCCACCCCCGCCAGATCCCGGACCCAGGTGAGGGCCCAGTGCTCACACCTTGGGTCGGTGGCTGGATTTCTTATTTCTTATCCCTGCCCCTGCACTCTCTTCTGGCTCCTGCTCTCTGCTCTCTCAACAGACACTCCTCTCTGGAGCCCAGAAAGCTGCAGGCAGCGGGGAAGCCCTAGAGACCTTCAGAGTGGCGAGACGGTAAGTGAGGAAGGAAACATTAGGGGCCATTACAAAGCTACAAGGAGCAGTTTTCCCTGAGCTGCCAAATGGCAAAGCACAGTATCCAAAACCACCCCAGGTCTGGGAGGGCAAAACGGGAAGAGAAGCGGAACCACGCTCCCGAGTGTGCAAAAGTTCACAGGGAGAAACCCAACACACACACACACACACACACACACACACACACGCATAACAAAAAGGAGAAATTCTTAGCCTGAAGCAGTTGGTAGCATTATGTAAAACCCCAAGCCCACAAAAATATCATTTGGATGATAAAAAGTTAAATTTAGCTAAGTACAGAGTGACTAATACTATGAGGGAGAAGCAGCACCCCCACTTGCCTAGAGCTGATACAGCTGGCTTTTAGAAACTTCTGACAAGTAACCAGGGCCTGGTGCACACAGAATAACAGATTATGTAATACGAGGCTCAGGCATTCGCGATACAACCAGAGCGAGCTCCCAGCCGCTTCCCAGGCGGGCATGACAAGGTCTGGCCTGAGCTCCTCTTTTGGCATGCTGGCCCTCAGCGTCTTAGGAGCTGGGGGGTCCAGAGGCATCTGAGAGGGAGCCGGCCTAGAACGGGTTTATGTGAGTGGGTCCTTCCAGCCTCTTCTACAAAGATCTGTCCCCAGCAGTTGTGTGGTTGCCCCGGGAGCCTCGGCCTAGTGGAGTCCCTGTCCTTCAAATCCTGTTTTAAACAGGATGGGGGGCAGTAACCGTGTGTAGGGTTCAGACCCAGGCCGTAGGAAGGCCTGGCTAGAGCTGACGCAGACTCGAGCAGGGGCTGCCACGCCGTGCTCACAGCAGCAGGCCCATGACAGCAAGAGGCAGACACCATCCAGGCGCCCACCGACCCACGGGTGGACAGAGAGAGCAACAGCTGCATGGTGGAATACTACTCAGCCCCAAAAAGGGAGGAAATCCCAGCACGTGGATGAGCCTTGAGAACATTCCATTAGGTGAAATAAGCCTGTCACCAAAAGACCAATTCTGTGTGATTCCACTCACGCGAGGTCCCCAGGAGTCCAACAGGTAGAGCCAGAAGGCCCAACGGTGGGGGCCACAGGCCAGGGCGGGGTGGGGTGGGGGGTGTTGTTCCAGTTGGGGAAGAGAAAGTTCTGAGGATGGCGGCCGAGGAGGGCTGCACAGTGTAGTGTAAATGCCACTGAATCAGACACTTGAAAATAGGGCCTCCCGGGTGGCGCGGCGGTTAAGCGCCACGCTGTGGAGCTGTCGGCAGTGGTCACAGGAGTTTGACACCCAGCTGGGGAGATTCGCACATGGCAGGCAGACCTCTCCTGCCTCGCCCGCTGCTCCCCTAGGCAGTGTATTTCTGTCCATCTACATGTTTGTTCTGCTCCCCACTCGGTCTCTGGTGAACCCTCTCGCCACCCCACGCCTCTGGCCTGTACCCCAGCTTGTATGCATAAATAAATAAATCTTTAAAAAAAGAAAATGGTCCAACTGGTCAATTTGATGCTATGTGCCTCTTACTACTATAAAACATAGATAAATTTGTCAAAGGTGGAGATGGAATAGGAGACCTGAATGCTCCTGTGTTGGAGTTCGGGGGCGGGGGGCGGCCACCATGCTAGAAGTCCAGCCCCTGCAGACCAGCCGGCTGTGAGAAGTCCAGCCTGGCCACGGGAGGGAAAACTTGGCCCCGGCCAGCGCCCCAGTTGATGCAGCCAGCACCACCTGCCAGCCAGGGGAGCAGGCACTCCAGGAGGAGCATAGCCCACGTCCGTCCTGCTGTCCTAGCGGACACCCGTGGGGCAGAAACAAGCCACACTGAGCAGAAATAACGCTGCTGATGTTAGAAGCTCCTAGGTTGGGAGAACTTTGTTGCAGCGGCAGAAAACTGAGAGTGGCCCACTTTCTGGTGGATTTGGGGGAAACTGTGCTCCTGGTGTGAGACTCAGGAGCCTCCTTCACGCTCACACACAAGCCAGAGAAGCCAGTGCTTGAAGGAGGCTGAGGCGCAGGCTCCTATTCCACTCCCCAGATCCCAGGGGAATAAATGCTGAA
Source organism: Scalopus aquaticus (assembly GCA_004024925.1). Lineage (NCBI taxonomy): Eukaryota > Metazoa > Chordata > Mammalia > Eulipotyphla > Talpidae > Scalopus > Scalopus aquaticus. The sequence goes on along the minus strand of PVIJ01006355.1, from coordinate 12,130 downwards.
CTCAAACTGCGTGCTGAGTTTCAGAGCCACCATGAAGGCTGGGGGTCTCCAGCAGCCCAACGGGACACCCAGGCCATAAATTACATGACACTAAATTATGTGACTTCTGATCCTCCCATCCCAGACAGGGGTCTGCGTGTGCCCTGGGACAGAAGCCAAGGGATTCCCCATGTGCAGTCAATGAGCCAGGCGCAGAGATTGAGACCAGAGCTCTGGTGGGCTGGCTCTGGGTGAGTCAGTTCCCTTTTCTGGGCCTCAGTTTCCCCGTCTGTACAGTAAGGGTATTGATCTCTCTATTCAGCTCAACATCTTGTAGTCCTATCATTCTGGTAGAAGTGAAAGCTAAAGTAAACCAAAGCAAGAGAACAAAGGCCCGATGACCTGCATCCAGATTTACAAGGCAGACACACACTTTGAAACCCTTGCCTCTGTCCCCTGGGAACCTTCCCCTCATCTGTGTGTTCTTCATGAATCTGTTCATTCATTCCACTACATTTCCCTGTGGTCATCTGGCTTGTTCCAATTTTCTTCTTCCTAAATTACATTTTTATTCCCCAGAATGTACTCGTTCTGTGAGTAGAAGATATACATCCCTTTCAAGTCTGGCCACTAAAATACCCTACATGATCCCCAAGGTCCTCCCTCTCTCCACTCCTCAGCAGCCAGCTAATACCTGGACCCACTGGAGGACCCCAGGGGAGTCCCAGGGAATGGCAGACACACAGCATGAAAGGATTCTGGGTCCTCAATTCACTCAGGGTGGTCACCTCCAACGCATCCAATTCAAATATGGCAAGGGCTGGAACAAAGTCCTCACTGTGATAAACCACTGGGGCTGGGGAAGCTTGTTACAGCAGCTAGTAGGACTTACCCTAACTAATACATGCACCAAACTGTTACTACATATCAGACTGGGAAGGATACAGAGGAGAATGAAGCCTAGGACTAATCTCAGCCCTCTTGGCACTACCAGCCTAGTTAATAATTTAGGGAAATTGGACCCTGCAGGTTCTGCCCCCTGCAATCTTACACTAAGCACATGACAAGAGCTTTTTCATGTTACTGAAGCCTCAACCATAGTACATGCTTCCAGAAACCTTGCAACATCAGTCCACTACATTTCTCCCCCCGAAAAAGTAGATGAGGAAAGAAAGACAAAAAACAAAAAGGAAATTCCTATAGTGGGATTGCTAATGGAGGACAACCTTCAAGCAAACAAGCGAAAAGCTTAGTTGTGTGCTACCTGGTAGACAAAGCAAAGAGGGAAAGAGGCTGGACTACCGTCCCACCCCAACAGTGAAAAACAAGCTGGCTCATGAAGAGAAACACACTGGCTGGCTGAGAGGCCCGGGGGTGATGCCGCAGGAGCCTGCGTGAGGGGACCAGAGTGTGGGCCGGACGGTGAGCGGACGACAAGGTCGGGCTGGCTCTGGAAGCTTCCCCTCTGCAGCCCCGCCTTCGGCCTGACTGGCTCTCAACGGCGAGCTCCTCAGAGTCATTCTTCATCTTCGTGAACATCAACACGGCAGCACCACGATAATGACGGAAAATATTTATACACCGTACCACGGACGGGTTGTTTAGACCATCTGGCTCCTGGATGTGGCGAGGATTGTCAGACACTTGGCTCGTCCGCAGACGCGGTGCCGGGGAATGGATGGAGGCCAAGCCAGGCCCGTCCCCGCCTGCTCTGGACCACGGGGACCCCCCGGCCGAGCCGGCTGTCGGCCTCGAGCCCGTGCAGGTGGCCAGCAGAGCTCCCCAGCAGTCCATCGCCTGCCCTGTGTGGGCAGAACGTCTGCAGTACCAGCCCGTCTCGCTTCCCTCTGCCAAAGGTCCTCCAGGACTCAAGGGTTCCAGACGAGACTTCGCCCAGCGGGACGGCCCTCTCCGCAGCCCCCCGGGGGTCGGGGATCTCCAGGGACTGCCGGGAGGCCTCAGAGATGAATCCTGCACCGAGCGTCTGCCCGAGTCTGAAGCCGCGTGGGCCGACGTTTCTCCTCGCTGGGAGGCAGGGGCAGATGAGGCACGCAGCTGCGGAGGCTGGAGGCTGGCGACCTTGACCTTGCCTGAACGAGCTCTTCAGTCCCGCAGCTCCAGAGTCCCGACATCAGCTGAACGCGGAGTTATTTTTTCTGGGCTGACGCTAAGTGTTGTTTTTTTTTTTCCTTTTTAACTTGGGGTGCTGGGTGGGCTGTTTTATTATTATTTTCTTAATTTTAGTAGAAGCCAAAAAGTTCCATTCGGAGCCTGTTCTAAAGCAGCAATTTTCTTAATGGGAAGCATACGCTGCCGCCCACGTGAGGAGCCGTGTCAGCCCGGCAGGCGGGACGCAGTCACGTCATCTTCTGACAGCTGAGTCAGGGGCCCGCGGGGCTCTGCCGGGGGCTTTCCGAGGGGCGCACCTGCAGGGCAGGTGGGGCTGCGCGTCTGCCAGTGAGGACCCACACTTCAGGGTCCTTCTGGAGCTAACCCTCTAAAGCCTCCAGAAGCCCGGACCAAGTGCTGGGGCCTGGGGCGTGCTCGAGCCTGCGGCCGCCTGGGATTAAGTCCGGCCGTGGATGGAGCGCAGGGAGGCAGCCTCCTCCGGTCACTGGGGGGCCCAGGTCAGGGGTCCCGGGACGTCTGGGTGCCTCCGAGGACTCGCGCCTCTCTTCGCAGGCAGGCGAGGCCCGCAGAGCCCGGGCTGCAGAGGGGCAGCGTGGGCACCACGAGCGGGGCTCACTCACCCTCAGACGCAGCCCGGCCGAGGGGAGAGTGAGCTCTGGGGCTCGGGGGTGGGGGGTCCTAACAACTATTCCGTTCGGGGTGATGGCTTCACCAGTACCCGCCGGCACGCCGGGGAGGCCCCCAGAGTGTCTGTGGACACCGGAGCCCCAGCTCTGCACCTGCCGGGAGCCTCCGAGCAGTTTCACGCAGTTCTCGTGGGGCTGGGCAAAGCTTCTTTCTGCAAAGGTTCTCTGAGGCGGGCGGGACCCAGGAACGTGGCAAGGACATCCGCTCCAGGACTGCCGGCTTCACCCCCGCAGCCGGGCCCCAGGACAGCCGTCTCCTTCAGCCCGGGGACGCCAGACAGCCCCGACGCGCTGGCCTCCCAGGCTGGGAGCCCCTGGGACTGCACCCCAGCTCCACCCCGAGCTTCATATTGGGGAGCACCCCAGCTCCAGCCCTCAGCTCTCCTGCACCCACTCTGCCCTCACCCATTCAAGGAGAAACTCGAACGTGGTTACGGGGGCAAGGGTTCAGGGAGCCCCGTTTATTCTCTCCATTCCTCGGCCTCTCCTACTGCCAGGCGCTCCTTGCCCACGCGGACACGGCCTCGGGGCTCCGGCTGCGGGTGGGGAGCCGTCGGGCCTGCGTCGCCATGCTGGCCACATCTGAGGCACAGGGCCAGGGGCACGATGACCAGCACGGCCACCGTCCCCTCCGGAGCGCCCGCATCACCCCAAACAGAGGCTGGGCCCCCACTCAAGGACAGCTCCCTGCCCGCCCCGCCCCGCCCCGGCCCAGGGCAGGCCTGTGAATGGCAGCGCTTTAAAAATAATCCTCACTTGGCAACGGGCTTTTGTCGTTTCACAGCTCTGTGAAATCCATGTCCCAGGCCTGCTGAGACATCTGGGTTCACCCCAAAGGTGAAGTCTCTTGGGGGGCAGAAGGTGCTGCAGCGTCTCAGATACTTGGTGAGGGACGAGCTGCCGGAGGAGGGGCCCCCCGGCCGCTGCTGGGACTCTGGCCCGCCTGCTGGCACCGAACGCTGGGGCGGCACTGCCAGGGGCCCAGCAGGCTGCCCTTTGTGGTAAGAGAGGTTCTCACACGTTTTCCCCAGATTTTTATTTCACCTAAAAGCTCTTCTTGCCTGAGGTTTTGAGGTCAGAAACCACTGGCTGGCACCCTACGTCCTGCAGTGGGGTGTAAATCGGCGCAGCCTCCCGAGAGCGACGGGGCAACAGCGGGCACCCGGAAAGGGGAAACACCCCACAACCCCACAGCTCCGCTTCTGGAAACACACCCCATGGAGGACAGGGCACGAACACCCACCACAGGGGGCTCACCGGGGCCTGCTGGCTCCAGCCTCCTGCCGCTGCGGCCCAAAACTGCCCCCAGTTGAAGGACTAGCGACCCGATGACCAGCTGGCCACCAACCACCCCCCGATTTCTGGGGTGTTCAAACCAGTGGTGTGCCTGTCGGCGGGGCTGCTTTCTCCCCGTAAGTAATAGAAATTCATGTATGCAGAGACGCTCCGAAATGGCACACACACACACAAAAGGCTAGTTGCCGGCAGGGAGAAAGCTGGGAAACCCTGACAAGGGGAATGTCTCCATTTGCCTGTCAGCTCTTGCGCGATTTGGCGCCAAGCACGAGGTGTTCCTCCTCCCGCAAAGCCCCCTGCAGAGGACGACCCCTCGCTGGCTTGCTGTGTCATTACTGCGCGGAGACCTGGGAGACCGCAGGCTCTGTCCCTCAGCGAACACAGCTGACTTCTTGAGAGGACCTTGGCAAGGTCTGGAGCGGCACCGCAGCCACTGGGGGGTGTGACGTCTCTGAGGGTGTGGGGGCGGGGGGCGCGGGGAAGGGAGCGCCGGAGGACTAACCGGTGCTCTCGGGGTGCTCGGGCACCGCGGGCCTGGAGCTGTATGATGGAGCACGGCGAGCGGTTTGTGCTCCACGCACCGTTCTCCCCCCCTAGCGCCTCGGCATCCCGGAGCACTGGCACGGAGGCTCAGTGGGCTTGGGATCGCCGAGGCCAGTGCCCCAGCGGCGGTGCCCCTAGGCCGATGCTGACCATTTAATGTAACGAGGTTTCCTTCTCCAACGCAGTGACGCTGGCCCCACGCCGCGTGGGACTCCATGGACAGGGCCCCCGGTGTGTGTGGCCCTGCAGTCCGCCACCCCGGCTCTGGGTGCCCCCCACTCTGCTCTGCCCGTCCCCTAACAAGAGTTTTTATGATTTAAATTTTCACAACTACTTGACATTAAAAAAAATACCCACGTGGACGGGGACTGGGCACTGGGTGGTGGGCGTGGCAGGCCCCTGTCCACCTACCACCCCAGTGCTGTGAACTGACGTCACCTCGCTAAAAAGAGGAAAAATGCCGACATTTAGAATTTTTTTTCTAAATGGAAATAGCAGGTGGTCTAAACAATTTCAAAAGACGTTCTCTAAAACCGCGGCACAGTCTACCTTTCAGCCGGCGACCTGAGGATTCCTAAAGAACCAGGGCGTGGACCTCATGGCCTGCAGAGTCGGTTCCAGCCTTGAGCCTCTCCAAGGCCGACCCTATCGCTGGGGCCTGAGCCGGCCGCAGGCGGAAGGGCCACTGGATGAGAGCGGCGTCCACACCGAGGCCCTGGCCCCGGGCGGCAGGCACACGGCTGCAGTAAAGGCAGGCAGAAAAATTAAAAGCAGCAAAACCACACCCCGAAGGGAGGACAGAAAGCCAGCGAGGCGGGAAGGCTTCCCTAGGGGGCCTGGAGGGGTGAGCCTGGGGGGCTCCTGGCAGAGGCGCCCCAGCCTGGAGGGCAGCCCAGCGTTGCCAGAACTCTGGGTGGCTTCAGCCAGCTGGATGACTGGGCAATGGCAGAGAGCCCGAGGAGTGTCCAGGGCCCGGGGCTGATGGGAGGGGCATGAAGCGCCTCCGGGAAGGATCGGGGTGACCAGGGGCCCGCCCCTTATGAATCTGGCTGACGAGGGGCTCTTGAGGGGCTGCCACGTGACCTCCCCATGCCACGGTTCTCGTGGGCACCCCCCTCATCCAGCGGCCATGGGGTGTCAGAGCAGGCCCCTGACCAGCTAACGGGACTTCTGAGCCCAGTGGACGTGCGGACGCCCCCTCGGCGGCTCCTCGCCGGCACTGGTCCTGAGCTCGCGCCACAAAGGCCTGGGCGTCCGCAGCCACAGCCGAGCGCGGTGCAAAGCCGTCCCAACATCCTCAGACGCCTCAGAAGGGCCCAAGGGGTGACCTTGGAGCTCCTCCTTCACGGATGGGGGATTCTGGCTGGGGGAGGTTAAGCAACTCAGCCGAAACCCCATGGCCAGAGAGTGTCACCCGCAGTGTCAGGACCCCGGTGTCCCAACTCCAGGCGTGAGTCACCTCTGTAACCAAGGCGCCAAAGGGGCCCAGCCCCAAGGAACAGCGCCCCCGAAGGCAGGGGACCCGAATGCCCGTGTTACATCTGCACCCCGCCAGCCTGGGGCCTCCCGCGGGACCCAGGCTCCAGGAAGGAGGGCAGACGCAGGCAGCTGCCTGGACTCGGCCACCCAGACCACGGGGCTGAGGGGTGCACGCCGTCTCAGCCAGCCCTCACCAGGACACCGGTGGCGTCTGTTTTTTGACCCAGCCGCCCCACCGTCTTGCAGTGCGGGCGCACGCTGCCCATTCTGAGGTCCCACGACAGACACCCCGCCCTTCCCAAAGCGGTGCAGCCCCTCACAGCGCTCTGCTCTGCTGCCTCTCCCAGGCCCTCTGCACTGGCTCCAACCCCCTGGGAGGCTTAACTGGGGTGAGAGACGGGGTGCTGGCACCCAAAAGGGAGAGCCCTGCTCTGCGGAGGTCGCCAGTCTTCCCTCCGGCACTCAGATGCAGCCTGAGGTCTCCCCCGTCTTTGGAAAAGGCCCTTCCCACGTCCAGCAGAAGGACACGCCAGGCCGGCGTGGCTGCCGCTCCCTCAGCTGACGTCCACGCCACCCCTCACGCGTCGTGTTCCCGAAGAGCAACGGGGCTGAACTTGGTCAAACGCTTTTCTGACACCCAGCGAGAGCATCTTACCAACATTTTGTTTGCTTTTTATCTTCAGCAGACTTCTTAACACTTTGTGGTCCGCTCACATATTAGTGCGTGTTTTTGTCACCAGTATCAGGTGGCCGCTCACATATTAATACGTGTTCATCTAGTCTCCGGGTTTTCACGCCACTGTGGATTTATCTGGAACTATTAGGAGCTATTTCTTGGATCGTATTCAGTCTAGAAGCTTTATACATTGTTTTGGTGAAAGTGTAAGGTGTTTTATGAGAGATATTACAGTCTTTTTTAATATCCAGTCGTTCAGGGGCCTCCCTGGTGGCGCAGCGGTTAAGCGCTGCGCTGTGGAGCTGTCGGCAGCGGTGACACGAGTTCAACGCCCGGCCGGGGAGATTCCCACATGGTGCGGCAGACCTCGCCTGCATCCCCCGCTGCTCCCCTCAGCAGTGTATTTCTGATCTGCCTGTTCTGCTCTCCACTCTGTCTCTGGTGAACCCTCTCGCCGCCCCACGCCTCTGGCCTGTACCCCAACTTCTGTGCATAAATAAATAAATCTTTAAAAAAAAAAAAATATCCAGTCGTTCAGGAGCTGTGTGTGTTTTATTGAATGCTTGTACCATTCCAGCAGCGGCACAGAAAATGGCCAGCCCCAAGGGCTGGTAAATTTAAAGGGCACTGGCACACAAAGTGTTAATGCTTAATCACCCCTTTAGGGTTTTGCAGCTGGCCCACACTCCGCTGGTGCCAGGCGCCTGGGCTGGGTGCCGTCCTGGGGAGCAGAGACAGGCACTGAGCAAAGAGCTCCTGACGACAAAGGAAGGTGGGAGATGGAGGAAGCCCCCCGCCAGCTGCATACCACCTGCACAGGAGGCTGGCGTTTGTGGGTGCATGTGTCACACAGAGGGCAGTGAGGACCCCAGGAACCACGGGAGTCGGGTTAACCATGGAGGGCTTCCTGCAGGGGGAGGCAGAGAGGACACAGGGACAGGTCGCAAACGAGAGCATCTGGACTTGATCCCCGCCCCACATGGGACCAAAGATGTGCGTTCCAGACCCACAGTCTCCTCAGCAGTACAACAGAAATAGGCCTAGCCCATAAGATACTTTTGAGTCCCAGTTCAACCTCAACAGGTAAAGGCCAAGCTTCAAAAAGGAGAGTGGATTTGTCCAAGGTCACTGAGCCGTCCAGAAGGAGAGGGCAAGAAACAAAGAGAGCTTTGAGACCTCGGGCAGAAAGGGGGCGAGGAACACCCAGCCTGTCCTGGCCTTCCCTGCAATAAACGCCATTGTTTCTACCTGGGAAGCTGGCAGAGTTGGGAGGTGGCGCGCGTCGGGCGCGGGGTGGAGAGGACACGGTCAGAGGGGCCTGGCAAGGAAAGGGGGGATCCCGGAGGGGCCCCCTGCAGCACACCAGGGCACCCACACCTTCTGTGTCAGCACAGCAGCCAGCCATTCAGTCACCCACTCACTCCTTCAACACGGGGGGAGACCGGGCAGGGTTGTGGAGCGAGCCCCCTGAAGTCATACGCTTCTTGGAACCTCAAAATGTGACCTTATTTGGAAATAAGATCTGTGCAGATGTGACTCATGAAGATGAGGTCGGACTGGAGTAGGTGGGCACCGAGTCCAGAGCGACAGGTGTCCTCTAAGACACGCGGAGGGAGGGCGCCCCCTGAGGAGGCGGCGGGGTAGGGGCTGCGCGACAGGCCGAAGCCAGCAGCCACAGGCTGGGAGGAGGATGGGGGGACCATCCCCTGCACCTCCAGAGAGGCCAGCCCTGCCCACACCCTCAGCCGACACCTGTGCCCCTGGAAGGGGAGCGCATCTTCTGTGGTGGCGCCTTGGGACGCAGCCCAGGTTACGAGCAGGTGGGAGGTGGGGGATGGAGAGGGGGCTCACCTGGACGCCCTCAAACCACATCACCCAGCCCCCCGGCCCAACCTCACCTTCCACAAACCACATCACCCAGCCCCCCAGCCACCCTCACCTTCCACTGCACTTTCGGGGTGCTCAGGGCCTGTGACGGCTCCCTGGAAGGGACCAAGCAGCCCAGCACCTCCAGGGCCAGACGCAGGTGAGCCCAGGTGATCGCAAGCCCTCTGACCTCGGAACCGGCCCAGAGAGAGCCAACAGAAGCTCGAGAGCGAGCCGGCCCGGCCTCGCCTGGAGGGGAGCTGTCTGCACCCCCACGGCAGCCCGCAGGCCCCGGCCCCCTCCCCCGGGGCCGCAGCACCTGCCCCTGGCAGCCGTCTCCCACACGCTTCGCAGCTGTGGATGCCCCAGACCCTGGCAGTTGGCATCTGCTCTTTGAAAAGGTATTTATCTTTCCATTCGATGAGAGCAAACAACAGCCACAAAGGGCATGCCCGCCGCCAGGCCCCGCCTCCAGAGGCAGATGCCGTCCAGGCAGCAGAGAGACCGGGCAGGCCCTCCACCGCTAGGAGGGCCCTCCCTGGGAGCGCAAGACAGGGCCCTACCACCGAGCTGGGAGGCCTCAGCCCGGCGCAGGGCCAGGCGCCCCTCCCAGGGCCGGGGAGAGGCCAGCAGGTCCAGGAATGCAAGCGCAGGGCCCAGCACGGTCACCAGTGAAGTCTGACATCTGCTTTCTTACATTCTAGCCCTGTACCTGCACAGCTCAGAGGCGTTGAGGACAACAGCGCAGGGGTCAGCGCTGCCCCCAGAACATTTTCATCTGCCAAGCTGGACCTCCATCCCCACTAAACACGCCTGCCCGCTACCCCTCTGCCAGCCCCTGCGACCCACCATCCTACTCTCTTCTATAAATTTGCCTCGGCACCTCCCAAAGTGGAATCAGACAACAGAGTCCATCTGGGCCTGGCTTCTTCCTCGCAGCCTAATGCTTTGAGGTTCACCCATGTTGTGACACGTGTCAGGGTTGCTTTCTTTTTCATGGCTGAGTACTATTCCACTGTGTGGCCAGGCCACATTCTGCACACTCACTCACCCTTTGGTAACCGTTGAACCAGATGAGCAGCCCAGGCTGTTTCCACAGCAGCCGCACTGTATTCCAGTCCCACCAGCAGTGCACGAGGCTCCCTTTAGCCACGTCCTTGCGAACAAGTGGTATTTTCCACTTTCTGGATAACAGCCAACCCTGAGGTTTTAAAGGGAGGGAAGAGGCAAGTCCCTGCCCCCTGCCCACATTAGGGCCACAATTTCCTACGGAGCTGTAGAGAGAACACTGGTTGTGTAGTCAAGAGAATTCAGTTCTAGCTCCTGCTCTGGGGCTTAGCGCTGTGTGACTCTAGACAAATACCTTAACCACTCTGAGCCTCAGGGATGGCCACTGTGGGATGGGGCTAAGGAATGCGCTGGGGGCGGGGCTGAGTGGGTGGTAGGGATGGGGGAGAGGACTGACAGCCTGTGGTGGGAGGGAGCATGGCTTCAACCTGTGTCCTTCCTGACAGATGTAGGAAGGACTGGGGTGCTTTTCTCCCCCACCTTCTCTTCCTCTGCCCTCCAGTGGAGAAGCCAAAAAGCAAGCAAAAGCAGCGAGACAGAGGAGGGGGAACGTTCTAGATGATCTACTGAGGACAACCTTGGCGTGAAGCTGTTTGCTGGACACACATGCATACAGCACTCAAAACTTGCTGCAGACTTTGTCCAAATTAACTATGTCACCAGACCCAGAGAAGCAGGCAGGGAAGGAATTATTGTCCCAACTTGTCAGGTGAGGAAGTGGAAGCAACCTCTCAAGGTCACACGGCACAGCTGCCCAAGGGCACGCAGCCCAGCTCACGAGGCTGCGGCCCTCGGCTCCACGTGGGCAAGTCCCAAGCAAGTTCTCAGCAGTGATGGCAACAGCATCTCTCTGTCTCTCTGTCTCTGTCTCTGTCTCTCTCTCGCTCTCTCTCACACACACACACACACACACACACACACACACACACACACACACACGGCTGCAGTCTCCCCCATAAGCTCAGCTGCCCGGGGAGCCATGTTCCAGGAAAGAATCAGGAAACGGGACCCTGCTTCCCCTCCAGTGGGAAAAGCGTGGGGCCTGGTGGGCCCCCAGCCCGGCATCTCCATAGTGACAGAGCCACAGCGGCTGTGGCTAAAAATAAAGCCTCTGCCTCCTGAAGCCAGCTGCCTGGGGGCTTGGCAGGACCCAGAGCGACACCTTTCAACAGCAAAGGGAGGCCCGAGTCGGGGGACAGATGACAGCCTGGCAGGTCCTGCCGTGCACGCCCCCAGAAAGGTGGGCACGGATGGATCGTGGCCCCAGGGGCCTGGGCCGTGGGCTCGGCGGGGGGAGGGCCAACACCGCAGGCCCCGCTGGGGCACAGACCCTCCTGCACACAGAGCCCGCCTGGCAGGGGAGTGTGGCAGCACCCTCTCTGGGGCACCGCAGGACAAGCTTCCCACTTTAAAGCAAACCAAAAACGTTGACATAGCGCCTAGGCCCAAAGGGGGCTCTCAAAGGCCCGTGCAGCCCCCAGGGCCCCGTGCGGGGAGCTGACACTCAGGGCCGCCTAAGTGCTGGACACCCCTGGACACGCGACTCCCATTTACCCTCCAATCCACCCCCTCAGGTTCTTCCGCCATACAATCTACATATTTCCCTCGGCGAATAGGAACATGACCCAGAGAATTAAACAGCGCGGCAGAATATAACAAAACACAAGTAAGCGCAGGTGGGGCACCAACCTATGGTCAAAAGACAAGAAGATGACTGGCACCGACAGACGATCCACCAATTCAAGCTGCCGAAGGCGCTGCTCATTCAAGGCGGGGAACCACATCGCATGCACCCCCAGGATGCACTCAACTCTTGAGACTAGCGACACTACTCTTTGGGGGGGGGTCATCGCCCAATCTCCAACACTTGGCTGTCACAGCCACCACTGTGACGCGCAGACCCCACGCTCAGGCCGACCCTTCGCACACGCACGTGGGCCGGGGACCTGCGACACAAGCCCCACATGCGGCCTCTCTGGGTCCCCCCCTCGGCTGTGGTCTCCTCAGCACCTCACCCTTATTCGGTCGTGAGCAGGGCATTTCCCACAGGTGATCTGAAGAGACTCACTGGCTTTCAGCCGCTGAACAGCCGCTCAGGGCTTCCCGACCATGGCGCCAGCTTTTGCCTCAAGTTGGCTTTGACCGCTCCTCTGCCTGGCTGCAGAGACCCTCACACGAGCCTGCTCTCGCGCCTGCCCCTTCCTCTACTCTGGCCTTCCTGGGGAGGCGCCCGCTGGAAGAGGAGGCTGGCTACCGAGTACCATCTGCTCTTGGCCGGCGAGCCCGGAATCCCTCCCCAGGTTTCAAAGGGTGCCATACCCATCTGCGTCGAACTGTCCTGCCTTCTACGCCATTTGTCGCGCAGCCACCCTACACCCCGCAGGTTCAGCATCAGTCCGAGCAGACT
>PVIJ01006354.1:0-92944 GCA_004024925.1 Scalopus aquaticus | reverse complement strand
TGATTATAAGTGATGTTGAACATTTTTTCATGTACCTGTTGGCCATTTGCTTTTCTTCTTTGGAGAAGTGTCTTTTTAGCTCTTCTGCCCATTTTTTGACTGGATTGTTGGCTTTGTTTTTTTTTGAGTTGTGTGAGCTCTTTGTAGATTATTGTTATCAGTCCTTTATCGGTTGTGTTGTGTGCAAAGATCTTCTCCCCATTAGTAGGGTGTCTGTTTGTTTTAATTATTGTCTCTTTTGCTGTACAGAAGCTTTTTAGTTTGATGTAGTCCCAGCTGTTTATAAAAATATTTTTAAATAAATAAAATTAAAAGGAACTGTATGCACAGGAGAAGCCAGAGTAGCCCCCAGCCCCGTGATGTCCAGGGCAATCCCAGCAGACACCTGGTTAGACTTATATGCCCCCATACCAGTGAATGGGGGGAGAAGCTATGCCCATCAGAAGCTCCACCTAAAAGAGCAGGGCCCAAAACCAAATAATGGGGAGAATGAAAAACCCAACAAATGTCCACATGAGTGCTCAGGGGAACAATACAACACAAAGAGAGAGCAAATGTCCAGAACCCAACTTCAAAGATATGGGAGACATGTTTTTCCATAGTTTAAAATTGCCATGATAAAGAAATTTAAAGAAATGGAAGAACACAAGAAAATTCAGAAAAACTAATGAACGTTCTTTGGGGAAAAAAATCAGCAAAGAGAAGACAATAATTGAAGCTCTCAATAAGAAAACAATGGGGATTCAGAATATGAAAGGAGAATAGGGGAAATGAAAAATTCAGGAGAAAAGTGTATAATTAGAACAGACCAAATGTAAGAACAAATCAGTGTACTTGAAGACACAAATGAATAAGGACGCCAGGTAGAAAAGGAAAGAGAGAAACGAAGTAAAAAATATGAAGAAACACTTCAAGAATTATCCATCTCCATAAGGAGAGGCAACACAAGAATAATGGGAATAATAGAGGGGGAAGAGAGCGTGAAAGGAACAAAAACTATTTAAAGAAAACAATGGAGGAAAACTTCCTAAATGTAGAGAAGGGACTAAATGTATAAACCCAAAAAGCTAAAAGAACCTAGGGCTACCTAAACAAAATGAGACCCACACCAAGGCATCTAGCAGTGAAACTTACAAGCATTAAAGATAAAGATTATTAGAACTGGCAAGGGTAAGAAGAAGACAACATATAAAGGAACCCTGATCAGGCTAATATCTGATTTCTCTGAAGAAGCACTATGGGCAAGGAAAGAATGGAAAGACTTGATAAAAATACTTAAAGATAAAAACTGCCAGCCAAGGACACTCTATCCTGCAAGGCTCTTCTTCAGATATGAGGGGGAAATTAAAGTTTTTCCAGACAAACAGAGACTAAAGGAGTTTGCAAAAACTGGATACCCTGTCCTATAAATTTTAAAAGGAGGTCTCATGGTCTCATCAAAAACATTAATTCAAAAGGAAACCTGCACTCCCATGTTTACTGTAGCACTACTTACAATGGCCAAATTACGAAAACAACCTAAATGCCAAAAAAACAGATGAATGGATCAAGAAGATGTGGTATATATACACAATGGAATACTACACAGTTATCAAAAAAGTTAAACTCATGCCATTTGCAGCAATATGGATGGCTCTGTGAAATAAGTCAGAAGGAGAAAGATAAATACCAGATGGTGTCACTAATACGTGGAGTATAGAGAAAACAAACTAAAGGTCAGATAAAGACAATTTAAAAACTAACCACTGAAACCTATCTATAGACTTACAGCATCCTGGAGGGGTGGGGAGAGGGAAGTGTGAGAACAAAGAGGAAGGGAGCACAATGGACTATGTTAGTGGGCTATAGGTGATTTGGTGGTAGGTGCATTATGGTGATGATACCTGGGTAGCAGGGGGGGATCTTATACTTACAAAATAATAACAGTTAGGTAAGCCAATGTTATCTCAATTTAAAAAAAAATCAATCAAAACAATCAAACTGAGGTTACCAGAAGTGAGGAGGGTAGGAGGTGAGGGGACGGCAGTGGATATTTTGTTTTTGCTTTTAACTTTTTTCTAAAAAAAATTAAATGCATGCTGAATAGCATTCCATTGTGTATATGTACCACATCTTCTTGATCCAGTCATCTATTTTTGGGCATCTGGGTTGTTTTCATACCAGCATTCAAAAAAGACAAACACATGCAATTCGCAGCAACATGGATGGAACTAGAAGGGATCATGATCAGTGAAATAAGCCAGAAAGAAAGAGAAAAGTATTGAATGGTTTCACTTATAACAGGAATATAGGGGAGCCAAATAAGAATGCGACATTCAGCAGGGGAGAGGGGGAGGGTAAGGGCTTAAGAGGGGGGAAGAGGGGAGCATGGGGGACTATGGTGATGGCTCCACGGGTAAACAGGTGGTGGGTAACCTCTGGGGAACACAAAATCATGTAAAAGATATGAATAACAAAAGTAAATAAATAAAATATATGTTAAAAAATTTAAATGCAGTTTGAAAAGTATCAATAATCATTTAATACACTGAAGTATTTACAAAAACAAAATCCTAAAAGGATCTGTATAGCGGGGAAATTTAGAAAGTCACATGCATACTGTGTAAAAAGTCATGAGAAGAGTAAATTTTCAACTAAAACTGATTCATAAATTCAGTTCAAGACTGGCTAAGTGTGGAAGAAATGTCCCTGCACAGAGAAAACTGAAAAGACTGAGAGATGTGTTTTATGGTTTTGGGGGGGTAGAGGTGGTTTTTTTTTTTGGTTTGTTTGTTTCTATTTCTTAACTTCTGACATTCAAGAACCTCTCTGTCAACAAATTAACTGAACACATACTGAGTGACCACACACAACAACGAGTAAGTACTTGTGCAAACAGTCTGGGAAAGTCACTATACTAAGGAATTACTACAGCCTTCAATAACAACAGGAAGCAAACCCTAGGGAAGGGAAAGAACCTGATTTCCAGCTACCACATTGTATCAAAATTTTCCATTTTCAATGAAAACCAAAATATCAAAAGACATACAAAGAAAAATAAAACTATACTCTCCTCCATGACACAAAATTGACAGAAACTATGCCTGATAAAATCCAGATCTTAGACTTATTAGAGAAACATGTTAAAAAACTATTGTAAATATTTTCAAATATGTGCAGTTGACGATGTGGATACATTCTGAGAAATGCATCATTAGATGATTTCGTCAGTGTGTAAATGAAAGAGAGTCATAGAGCTTGTGCTATATAACACTTCTCCATTTTTTTGGCAGGAGAAATCAGGAGAGCATCTTGGAAGAGGAGCTGGGTCATCTATGGCTTCCTATTGCATCTGTAGCACACTGGCAGTGTGCCACAACGTTATTAGGCAATAGGAATTTGGGGACCACCATTGTATATGTGGTCTGTCGTTGACCAAAATGTGATCATGTGGCTCATGATGTGTACGTACACACACGTACACACACACACACACACACACACACACACACACACTGAAATATTATCAATCATAATAAAGAAGGAAATCTTGCTATTTAGCATAAGGACATTATGCTAAGTGAAAAACTCAGATGGAGAAAGACAAATACTGTAAGATCTCACTTATATCTAAAAATATAAATCAAAATAAAAAAATAAGAATAAAAATATTCAAGCTTCTAAAATCAGAGAAAAGATTGGCGAGTGCCAGAGGCAGGGTGTGGGGAGTAATAGGTGAAGCAGGTCAAAAGGTACATCCCTCCAGTTATAAGTAAATAGTCAGGGGGATAAACTTCATGACGTGGTGCCTACAACTAATACTGTATTACATATTTGAAAGCTGCTAAGAGTGTAGATATTATTAGTTTTTGTCACAAGAAACAATTTTGTAACTGTGAAGACACTAGAGTTATTATGGTGATCATTTTGCAATGCATACAAATATCAAATCATTGTTACATACCTGATATTAGTATGTCAATTATACCTCAATAATCTATTTTTTTCAAAAGTAACATGAAATGTGAGTAGAAACCAAAAATGCTTGCTTTCCCTGGTATGTCCCCTGTCCTTCCCTTTCTTCCCCCAAAGTCCTTATGTCTTAGCAAAGCTATTTAAAAAGATGGCATTGAAGCCACACGGGTGAGTTACAGACTCATGGGGTCTCTCCCATGTGTACAGGATATAATGCTTGTGGTTAAGAGTTAATCTTTACAAACGTCTGAGCAATGCTGGACAGCGAAGTCTCTTACTATTATTGACTTTCCGGCTGCTTCTGTCAGAACTGGCTAAAGCACTGGGCACTGCTGGAGCTTACAGAACACGGTATAAGCAAAGACTGATACCCATGAACTTTTGGCTTTATTATTATTATAGTAATGATAAAAATAAATTATTGCTTAATTTATCTGTATACTGACCAAACATTCCAAAGCACCTTTCCCTTTCCCTATTCTACTCCCTAACCATGTGTGCTGCTTGGCAATTCATTGGCTTCTCTTTCTACTTAACCGTAACAGCCTTGTTGTGGACAAAGTGGCTCCTCCTAGAAGCAATTCAGAAGTTAGTAATTCCCATAATGTTAACCTGAGAGAACATACTGTATGACTGAGGCTGGGTGGCTATT
This sequence comes from Scalopus aquaticus, assembly GCA_004024925.1. Classification (NCBI taxonomy): domain Eukaryota; kingdom Metazoa; phylum Chordata; class Mammalia; order Eulipotyphla; family Talpidae; genus Scalopus; species Scalopus aquaticus. The sequence goes on along the minus strand of PVIJ01006354.1, from coordinate 88,338 downwards.
CCCTTGAGTGTCAATTGCCACTTGCAGGATGCTGGGAAAGACGCCTTATTGTAATTTGGCCTACTTTTGACTCTTTATTTTTGGTCCCTCAGGTGAAATAGGTAATACTCCAAAAGTAATTAATTATGGCCAAAGTGAATTTTCCCAGCCCGAACTCCTGGAGAACGGGAATATGAGGACATTGTCCTCTCTGGACAAATTTGCTTATGTTTATATATTTTAAAAACTGCTTATCCCTGAAGAAAAGAAATTAAGTCTCACAGCTATGGATTGGAGAGTCATAAGGCCTTTCCATTTTAAAATTAAACAAAGGTTAAGAGGACTGACGAGAGATAAAAGCCCCAAACTCTCTTACCATTGCAGTTTTCAGGGGCAGGAATAAAAGCCACTTAGAGTTAAGCAGGCTCTTGCTGTATCCTGCAATGTTCTAGAGGCTTAAAATGTAGCTTTTAGAGTAGTGCCTGTCCCATTGTGAGTGGCTGGAAACATAGGCTGCAGGCATAAAAATGAGGGTTCCCATCCGGCCTTTCCTGTTACTAACGGTGAACTCTTGAGCAAGTCACTCATAATTCTCAGTATAAAACAGCTCCACACACAAGTACTGAACACCAACTATGGAAGGTATTGTGCCAGCTGTTCAAGTGACAAAGATAAATAAGATATGGTTCTTCTTTTTCTCTGATTACACAGGTAAGGAATCTGAAGCTATTGTTTTATGTGTTCCCTAAGGTTCTTTTCAGTCAAGAAAATATTTGATTCATCTAAGCCCCATGTTTCATATACTTTAGTTATTATGTTTCAAACTGAGTATTTCAGGCTTGCAGCAGTAGATGGGTTTTCCTGTTATTCCCAATAATTTCTCACTTTTGAAATATCATAGAAAAGGCAGCAGAGTTAAGTCTTTCCTAAATTTGGGCTCCTGTAGGCATCTTTCCTATTCCATACTGTTTGAGCTGAGATTAGAAGAATATATATACATATATACATTATACATACACATGCATAAGCATTTATATGTATAAATATATATACACTCAGAGGCATATATACATATATTTTAATATAGGCATTGTTGTTACCTCTTAAAACCAATGGGACTTCACTAAGCAAGAACCACTTGCTAAGGTGATAGATGGGCATTAGCCAGCTAGAAAAACAATTTAGCCTATGGTGAAATATTCCTTAACTTACATGCTTCAATGTACAAAGATGTATGCTACACAAATCCGCACAGGAAAAAAAAAACAGAAGAGAAAGCATTTTCCATATGCTCTGAACTCTGGGATGAGAAGGATGAAAGACAAAAAGTAGGCAGGTTCTATGGCACTAAAGGAGGAAGTGAACTTGTCTTGAGAATGCTTGATGGGAAATCAAACAGTACTTGTGAAAGGCAAGACACATGGGCAGTAACAGACTAGGGTCAATTCGCCTCTTTTGATTGAGTAGACCTCTTTCCTAGAGAAGGCCCCAAAGTGCTTCCTAAACATCCCAAAGGTTGATATCACAGTAATTGAAGTATGATTATGACAGAATAGCACCCAAGTGATAAACATAGAGATGGAATGATGTCTCTTCATCTCTTCAATGGAAAATTTTAAGAATAGTATCTACTTCGTAGGATTGATGTGAGCATGAAATGTGTCGATATATGAAAGTGTGTCTGGTACTGAATAAACACTACAATTTTGCCAAAAAGAAAAAAAGAGAGAAGGAATTCCTCACCAGTTGAAAACTGGATTAGATCATTTGTATGGTTTTCTTCTCAGAAGTGATTTCAAACATTGTTGTCACACATGCTTGCATATGCACATACACATAACAGAATTATGGATGGTTGAGCTGATGGGAGTGTAACTGCACAGGTGTATATCTGGGCAGGGAGGTGGGTAATGCAATATACATGTACAGAAAGGAGTATGTACATGGGTGGCAAAAGTCATGTTGTACTTAGACATGATTAAATATTACATGGCATGGTTTTGCTTAATATTCCTGCTTCCATAACTTCTTAAAATAATCTCTTTACCTGCACATCCAGCTGCCACCTATTTCAACACCTTGATTACTCTTCCTAAAGCCCTTTCTGGTATATTAATATTCTTAACATTTTGTGTAACCCTACAGCCTTTACTCTAAAAGAGATTGCTTACCGTGTTCCCTGTGAACTAACTAGATTGGCTTCCTGGTTGATTTTTCTCACCAGCACAATGTCCCGAAGATAACTCTTTCTACTTTGCTGGCAGTCACATCACAAATGGAGACTTTTAATACCTTCTATTGCCTGGTAATCTAGTTTACCACCAGACTTAGTTTACTTTCTCTGTTCCACAAGATGTCAAATAGGATCAAGATATAAATCTAGTAGACATTTTTAGTACTTTGAGTTTCATATATAATAATGAAACCCAAAGTCAATATGAAAATCATGGCAGCCATGTCAATTATGCATGAGTTTGCTTCCTTACCCTGCCTCAACATAGCCTTTCCCATCTGTAAAAAGATAAGTGAAATTTCTACCAACCCCAGGAAGCATCTCCAGACTTCGTCAAATAATTTTTAGGAGATTGAAAATAAAGATCCAAATTAATTTTTAGCTGGTCATTACTGATTGATTAATTCTTCACCTTTCCTGAAGCATCCAGAGGAGGGAGGGGATGGAGGAGAGGTAAGAGCAATGGACTACGGTGGTGAACCATGTGTGATTTGGTGGTGGGTGCACTACAGTGGTGATACTTGTTGGGGGGGTGTCCTAATGATACCTAAAAACATTAAATACATTAAAAAATTTAAAAATGAATCTTCACCTTTCTTTTTTCTAAATACTGTAGCTACACTGTAACAGAGGGCTTCAAAGTGTTTGCTTTTTAATATCAGAGTTAGCTCTTCAAGTTTCATGGTACCAAGATGAATTGTTAGTTTTTTTTACAACACCCTCAGGTCATACTATTGATCATTAGGATTAGGTTTGTTTAGGTTGGATACTTTAGTACAGTTCAAAGATAGAACCCCAAAGGTGAGTTCAAGATATTTCAAGTTATTTTTTTATTAACACAAAGACCTGCTGTCCAAAGAAATATACATCCCTGTTTACAAAAGATTGTTTAGACTAGAAACCCTATGTTAATAGTTCCATCAAATTTCTTACTTACATAGTGTACTTATGTACTTTTATATTACATATTTAAATATAATCAATGTATTTATGTAAAAAATTAAGGAGATGTTAATATATTTATATAAATATGCAAATAATATTATCCAAGACACATTGTACTAAGTCAGTGATTCTGCTTATTAAAGGTCAAATTTGGCAAAGATAATATGAATCACTCTTTCCTTTTTTCCTTCCCTCCTTTCTTCCTCTCTTTTCAATTTCACCATTTACTGAATATTTCTTATGCTCAGTTAACTAGGCTCTTAACTAAGGGGGATTCAAAGAAGAACAACTTGTAATCCCTGCATTTAAGTTTCTCACAGTCTACTGTTTACATAGTTCCATATCACATCTATTAACTGATTATTAGTCAAGACTATTAGAGCAATAAGCACTAGTTGGTAAGAAGACACAGAAAAGTGATATATAATCCAAATTAAAAGATAACTAAAAAGTCCAAATGTCCTGATCTTTTTTGTCTTTTTGTGAAATCAAACCATCACTAGGTTCAAGTACTGATTGCGGTTCAATATAGTCTAGAACATTCTCCTTTCAGGTTTCTGAAAACAGAATGACCTACCTTGTGTGGTGATGATTCCCCAGGACTCTGAAATGTCAACTATAGGTTTGCATCTGCTTGCCTAGGGCATAAATGCAGAGGTTGCACTATATGATGTCGAATGTCCCTTCAAAGTCTATGAAGTGATTATATAAAATAACACAGAGCTCATTCTGTCTCAGACACCCTCTTCTGGTTCAAGCATTGCAGAACCTTTTGGGTCAGGATTCAGTTAACAAATATCAACATCAACCCCCAATATCAAGTCTGCAGTGCTATAGGCTATTTTTTCTCATTCTTGAAGTTTAAAGTACATAAAATCTTTTTGGGGGCGGGGACATCATTATGCCCTTTAAACTGTATATACGGCAAGGGTACTGGGAATTTGAAATAGAATTAAACTATGACAAAAAATTAGAAGTTCAGCAAAATCACTGTAAAATTTATTGTATTAGACCCTAATGAGAACTATTTAGTGAAAATAAACTCTTTGATATTATGTTACTACTTCTGCATTGATTCATTTGACTAAATGCAGAAAAAATGTTCAGTTGACTAAAAACTACATTTTTTTCTGCTGATGTAAGCATACACTTATGTATTTTTTATTGTGCAGTTACTTTAATTGCCTATCATTTATAATTAATATCTTAATTTGTTGTTCACAGGATATGTAGTTTTTAATTTTTTATTGAAGCAACATTGCACTATAACATTATATAAACTTTGGGTGTGCATCATTAAAAACCAGTATGTGTATATACTACATTAATTTCACTACTAAAAGCCCAATTCTATCCTTCATCATAGAGTTGAACCTTTTTACCTGACTTACCCACTCCAATCTCCCCCTTCCCTTCTGGCAACTATTGATTGATCTTACAATCTAAAATTTTATTTTTATTTGCTGTTGTTTGTTTTTCCTTATTTATTTTTGGCAGTCCTTTCTTTAACATTCAGTCAAGAGTCTAATGTTTATTTGAAGGGCTAATGTTGATATTACCAATATAATAATAAGGAAAAAATAAAAAGAAATTCACTAAGGACACAGAGATATTAAGCTTATACCTACAAACACCACAAAAAGATTCTCTCTCTCGCTCTCTCTCTCTCTCACACACACTCACACATAAAAAAAAACACTTACTTAAAGGTAAAAGTTAAAAATCTGTCCTGAAAATAGGCATTCATCAGTTTTTGCTTTAGTTTTCATTACACTATTATTTCCTTTATACACTTCTTTAGTGATCTCATCTATGTTTATCATTTCAACTATTATTCCCAAGTAACTCTTACATTGCTTTCATTCTTTTTTGTTTTTCTGTTTGTGTGTTTTCCACCACTGGGCTTTCACTAATCCTCTCCATTACTTGTGTTACTCCACTGCTGAGGTCCTCTATTATATTTTTAAACTTGGTTATAGCACTTTTAGGTACATTAGTTTTAGTTGTAACACTCTCATAATTTCTCAATCTTTATTATGTTCCTGTCTTTGATTATCCATTTTTTAAAATCCAGCTACCATTATTTTAAACATCTCATCAGGCATCTCCCACAGCTCTGTTGGACTGATGCTTTTGTTCGATTTTGTTTTGTTGTAAGTTCTTTTGTCTCTTCATTTTTATGGAGGGTAATAGGGAATTTCCTTTTCTTATCTTAATAAATTGACTTTATTCCCCTTCTACAAGAGACTGGGTATAACCCCAGGTTTTTTACCCAGGATTTTTGTGTGTCTATTATTTCACGACTGCTTCCTTTGCACCTGTTCAGATGGGTGAGGTACTGGTTCCAGTAATAGGTAGGAAGGAACTGAGAGAAAGGGCATTGAAGGAATGCTTCCACTGAGCATCAAGCATATTGCGGGTACCAAGAGGTGAGGCTCCACAGTGATTCCCTTCCCTTGACCAAATATGAGGCCAAAATTTCTCATACAGTCTCATGTCAGCCTCCAGGCATAGTTGAGCAATAGATATAGCTGTGTGAGGACCATAGTTGAGATAGGGCATGAGCTGGGATTATTTTTCTTTACTTTTTGAGTATAGAGCTTTACCCTCAAGTATTTTCTCCTGCTATTAAGACCCAGGTGCTTAAACTCTGGTTAGTGAAAGCATTCCGTTGTATTGGTTTTGGCCCTGAGTAGAAGTAAGGCAGATGTTTTGCATTTTACAGCCACAGGATGCAAATAATAGCCTCTTCTATGAGGAGACACATGTGATTCCATATGGTTCTCCCTGTAAGTCTGGGCTCCAACTGCTCTAGTTTAGGAGCTTCAGGCTCAATCTAGTAATCATCACTCTGTACCTTTACTATAATAATTCTCCAATAGTGCACTCTCTTTCAGACACACCAACTCTGTGTACCCTATTATCCATTGTAGGGACCTATTTTTATCCCTGATTTAACAACAGTCACCCCACCCTCTCGTGGGTTGTATTGTTCTGAACACAGTTTACTTACAGCATTTCTAACCACTTTCCATCAATTGTTGCTCTTAATATATGTTATAGACATTCTCTTATCTTTCAGGGGTTGTTGGCTTTGTTTTGTTGAGATATGGTTGTGACTATACAGAGGAGGCAAATCCCTTGTCTTTTCTCAGTAGCCACCTTGCCAGACTCCAATATTTAGTCTAAGTATGGCAATAATCTCCTAAATTGGCTCTGTTCAGGCATTTCTTTTCTAATCTTCTTCCACAAAACACTACCAGACAATATCTCTGAAAATAATATTTCCATTCATTATGTTTTCCTCAAAGTTTACCTTAATGGTGTCCCCAATTATTTTAAGACAATATCTGAAATTTGTAGCACAAAATTACAACATGTTTAGGCTCAGATATTATTCTTTTATTTTATTTTAATCAAAGAACCAACTGTTTATAGTCTCTTATTATATTATAAGAGGAAAATGAAATAGGAGAGAGAAATAAAAAATATCATGCAAGAAGTAAGAATACAAGATTTTCAAGCTAGGGCTGTGCCCCTTTCCTGTTGTCTTTGTACATATTCTCCAAATGCAAAAGTATTACTGACACTATCCTTGCCTAGCATATGCGTTCCCAGCCTTACTAAGTGCTCATGTCCATAGTGATCATCTATTTGGTCTTCTCTAATTCTATTGACTCTGTAATTTACTTACATTTAGCATCCCTTGCCTTTTATTGAGAAAATCTCTGAGTATTATTTTACTTCCCATTCAGCTAACTAAGGTTAAGTCAAAGCCTGGACTTCTTTTATAGCTCACAAGAACATAAGTGTTCAGCACAAGACGGTGATTGATGATTAAGTACAGTAAATTCTTACCTAACATCATCTGTAGGTTCTTGGAAATTGACTTTAAGTGAAATGATGTATAGCAAAATAAAATTTACAATAGACAAAAATATAAACAAGAGTTAAGTTCCTAAGGTATATTTCTGGTCACAAAATGCATCACCAATCTTCTAAATAAAGACCCAAAACAATATTCCAATATCAATAATCCAATATTAAATTCCAATATTAAATGATCATTTGTATTCATTCATTTTCCAATCCATTCAATCCAATCCATTCAAAATTGATGGATTCCAATCCATCTATTTCCAATCCATCAGTTCAGAGTCTCAGGTAGCCAGAGCCTATCTCAGCAACTCAGATCTTACAAGGCAGGACCCAACACTGAACAGGATGACCTTCCTTAGCAGGGCCACTCACACACACCCACACTCACTCAGATTGGGACAACTGAGATATGCTAACACACCTAACATGCACATCTTTATGGGAGAGAAACTAAAGTATCTGGAGAAAAACCAAGAAGACATGGAAAGAATGTGGAAGTTCTATAGAGAGTAAATCCCATCAGGAATGAAAATTTTATCATCAATATTACAGTGAAACAATTTTGACCAAAATAATGTTATTAGAGAATCTATCTGCTATATTTACTGAAACTTCGATTTAGGCTAAAAATACTTGATTGGACTTAATTTTTTATTTTTATTGATGCAAGTTTCTGTGCCTGTGTGTAGACCTATCCCAAATTAGCTTACTATTTCTATAAATTATAACCTGCAGGGCTATATACCTACCATCTCTCTGCAGATTGAGTTTCAAACTGTGACTATTTCTTTTAAGCACATCGGTCAAAATCTTGGTTCAGAGTTATTTAAAGTGGTTTGTTTTTATGGTCCTGTGAAGGCTTCTCATTGTAACTGCCGAGCTTTAAAAACACAGAAACTAGTAAGAGGGTATAAGGAACTGCCATCTGTCCCTATAAACAATTATCGGCCAGCCATCTGCCTATATACTGGGTAATGATTTTAATGCTGGTAATATCTGACTGAAATTCTCTCTCTCCATGAAGCCAAAGAAAGGGAACCCATTAAAAAGTGCTGATCTTCCTAGTTGTTGTTTGTGAATGTTTTCACCCATATAAGAGCCTATCATTAAATCTGTATCTCTATGCCTTTTACTATGTATTGAAAAGTTATTCTTCATGACTTATCTGCAAACACCTGCATTGCTGCAAATATGTGCTTCTACTAACAGAGTAAGAGAAGGCTAGTGCAACTGTGGAATATCATTTAGACCCATTCAAACTAACCAAAGTGTCCAACACATTACAGAAGAGAGCTAATAGTAAAGGGATTAACTATTAACCTCAGGCTCAAACTAACCAGTTCTTCCTTTAAAAATTATCTTTGTAAAGTGTATAATCCAATATAATCCTTCTAGTGGGTTCGTTGCTTAGCTTATTTTTTGTGATCAAAATAATAAATTAACATATGAGTGATAGCCAATTACTCACTGAATTTGGCCAGAATCCATCCAGTGATTTAGGAGAGGGCCTGGCTATTTTCTTTTCTTTTTTTTTTAAGATTTATTTATTTATACATACAAGCTGGGGTACAGGCCAGAGGCGTGGGGCGGTGAGAGGGTTCACCAGAGACAGAACAGGGAGCAGAACAGGCAGATCAGAAATACACTGCTGAGGGGAGCAGCGGGCAAGGCAGGAGAGGTCTGCCTCGCCATGTGGGATTCTCCCTGGCTGGGCATCGAACTCGCGTCGCTGCTGCCGACAGCTCCACAGCGCAGAGCTCAACCGCTGTGCCACCAGGGAGTCCCTATTTTCAATGCAGAGATTTCTACATGTGTGATTTAATATATGAAATCAAGATCTTACTTGTGGATCAAGTCTGAGTCATGGTTCATACATCATAGCTTCTCAGAAATCTTGCTTAAGTAGTGCATGAGTAGTTCATACAACATTGGCTGACCACTGAAATTAGCTTGGACATTTTCAGATAGCTGATGAAATATGTGAAAACAGTTATTTTCACACACTGCATAATATAAGCGTTCGTTGCTCTAAGACGTGAGAATTTATGCTTCAAGTTTTGGATGTTGACCTACAAATAAGCATCACAACCATGAAAACTTCAAGGACTGGAGTGTTTATGGTTACTAAAACCCTAAGGAGAAGGCATGCTCACCTCTAAAATGGCCAGCTTTTTTGACATGGAAAATGATGGACAACATGTAAAATACCCTGCAATTTTAAGTTAATAGCTATTTAAAAAAGTGAAGTTTTGTTCATAATTCCAAGTAAACAAATTAAAAAGAAAGGATCAATGATGCGTTTGCCTATATAAAAAATTTCAATGAGAGACATGTCTATCATTGCTTTAAATTACATATGCCTCCTCCTCCTCCCAACCTGTGCCTGACAATCTTAAAACCATGGGCAGTACTACTTATATTGTAATAACATAACACTGTTGTTTGAGAATTAAAAGGAAAACATTAAATCTCTGCATTGTTCAGACATTCAGTTGAAATATTTGTTTTACATTTAAAAAAAAATCTTTTCTGGGAATAATAGAAATTTATGATTATCTTGACACTCTGGGTGAAAAAGACATTAATACAGCAGAAATTACTGTCACTGCCCTACTATAAGGTTGTGAAGATAATGAGTGAATCTGCTAAAATAAAAAAAAATTGGGAAGGAGAAAAGAAAATCTATCAGTAGCTATTACTTTTCTCACCAATGTCAACTGATGACTCATTCCCACTAGCTAATTCTGCAGCCTGCCAAGAAACTTTGCTGGAGAAAGGACTCCTTCTGGGCTCGGTTACTGCAGTGCATTTTTGCTTGCTCGTGTTAGATTCCTACAGCTGCGGCACTGTCATGCAGAGGGGCCACCTCTATAAGAGCTCAGATGCTACTGCAGTAGCAATGTGCTTTGGATACTCGGAAAGTCCTTTGATAAAACAGTGAAGGAAGTGAAGATATTTAAATCCCTAAGAATTGCACAGACTTGAGTGCTTGTTCCAGATCTTTTGCAAATTAGATGTGGGAGTCTAAGTTATTTGTTCCCTCTAGGTATCACCCTCCTCATCTGTAAACTGAAAGATTTAGATTCATCTATATCATTCCAATTACTTCTCTTACTTTATGACTCTAGGATTATCTTCTCTTTTCCTCTGGCTTGAATAATTTCAATCTCATCCCTTTTTGACTCTCATTCTCTTCTGATTTTTAAGTATTTTTCCTTATCTCCTGGGAGAACAAAATACAGTAAACCTCTGAAAAAGGAATCATCTACTTGCAAAAAATTAGGACAAAAAAAGAAGAGTAATGCCATACAGAGCTTGTGAGGAAAGTGTTTCGAGAGGCACAGGACCAAATATATATATATATGGGCCAAATATATATGAAAGGTTTTGCTATTTCTGTGTAAGGTGATATTGCAGAGAGTTTAACTTTCTAGAAAAAAGGGAATTGCCACCTTCTCCTCTCACAGCCTATATACTTAACATTGGAAATCAGCATTGAAAGGCTGCATAATTGCTACCAGGCAGTTCATTCTTTAAAAAAAAAAGATTTGGTAGTGGTGAGAACAACAACAACAACAAAAAGAATAAACAGTGACACAGCACATTTTGTCCTTTTCCTGTATTTTCATTTCCAATTGCTTGAGCATAACCCAAGCTCTTGACCTACTGCCAAATCTACTGTTCACATTTAAAAACCTTATCATAGTGATTTCATTTATGCTAAAAGAAAATCGAGACAAATTTCTATCTTATCAACAAATTGATCAATCTATCAAAAAAAGAACAATCAAAACAAATTGACAGACATAGCTAAGGTTAAGTCATATAAACCATTCCATTTCATCCTTCATCAATTCTAAATAACAGCATTTATATTCATTAAAATGCATGATTCCTCTTGAAATATTTAAAGAGGTCTGTTTTTCTCTTCAGCTAAGTACTCTGCTTAATGACTGATGGACTTGTGACTTAAAAGTTTTTCAGGCATAACCAATAACAAATATAAAATTATGCTGATCCTAGACCTTTCTTTAAAAACAGAACCAATGACTACATCAAACATCTAGTACTTAACATAATATGCACTTTTGTGTACCACTAGTTTGTTACTCTATTGTCTGCCTACACAGCAGCCATTATCTCCTTATTGCAAGCTACCTGTATGTCAACCATTTTCAGTTATTGGGTGGCTAAATGCTCTAGAGGTCTTCTTTCTCTAGTCTCAGAAGACACATATTGTGATTAGCTTACTTTAATCAAGGTAGTCCCATTCCCCTTCCCAAAGAAATATAAAGGGTAAGTGTTCCGGGATAGGTTTATAACCTCACAAAAGATGATCTGTGGATGGCCTCCCCGGTGGCACAGCGGTTAAGTGCTGCGCTGTGGAGCTGTTGGCAGCAGCGACGCGAGTTCGACGCCCGGCTGGGGAGAATCCCACATGGCGTGGCAGACCTCTCCTGACTTGTCCGCTGCTCCCCTCAGCAGTGTATTTCTGATCTGCCTGTTCTGCTCCCCACTCTGTCTCTGGTGAACCCTCTCACCGCCCCACGCCTCTGGCCTGTACCCCAACTTGTATGTATAAATAAAAAAAAAGATCTGTGGAACTAAATATGGGAGAATACGACTCCTGCTTACAAAATGCTGCAACCATTTTGCAAATATGAGTAACCAAATTGCTAAGACTAGATGAATAGAATGAACTCAGATCCTTTTGACATTTATAGTCTCTTTTTTAATTATTACTTTTACCGAGGTAGTAACACCTACCACCAAAATACCGTAATCCTCCACCATAGTCCATTGGGCACCCTCTCCCCTTTGTTCTCACTCTGCACCATCCTCCTCCCGACACTTAATTCTACAATTAGGTTTCTAGGGTTTGTTTTTGTTTATCTTCATCTGTTCCTTTGTTTTGTTTCTCTATATCTCCACTTATAACTGAAATCATCTGGTATTTGTCTTTTTCCATCTGAATTATTTTGCTTAGCAATTCTATCAATGATCACAAATGGTAAGATTTCATCTTTTTGTTATAGTTGAATACTATTCCATTGTGTGAGTGTGTGTGTGTCTCACATAATTTTAATCCATTCATTTGTCCTGAGCACCTAACTATTATAAATAGTACTGCAGTGAAAATAGGAGTGTATATAAACTTTGAATTGTGTTTTTGCATCCTACATGTCCTAGATAGATACCTAGGAATAGAATACCTGGATCGTAAGATAGAATTACAGTTGATATTTTGAGAATCCTCCATGCTGTTTTCTGTAGGGGCTGGACCAGTCTCATTCCCACTAACAATGGAGCAGTTTTCCTTTTCTCAACACCCTCTCTAACACTTGTTTTTGGTCTTTCTCTTTTTTTCTTTTTATACAAGCTGGGGTACAGGCCAGAGGTGTGGGGTGGTGAGAGGCTTCACCAGAGACAGAGTGGGGAGCAGAACAGGCAGATCAGAAATACACTGCTGAGGGGAGCAGCGGGCGAGGCAGGAGAGGTCTGCCTCGCCATGTGGGATTCTCCCCGGCTGGGCGTCGAACTCGCATCACCGCTGCCGACAGCTCCACAGCGCAGCGCTTAGCCGCTGCGCCACCAAGGAGGTCCCTTGTTTCTGGTCTTTCTAATATGGGCCATTCTTATGGTGTGAGATGGACTCTCATTGTAGTTTTGATTTGCATTTCTCTGATAAGTGATGATGAGCATTTTCTCATTTTCCTGTTGTTCATTTGTATGTCTTCTATGGAGAGGTGCCTATATAGTACTTCTGCATATTTTTTGATTGGGTTATTTGGTTTCTTGATGTTGAGTTGTGAGTTCTTTATAGAGCCTGGATATTAGCTCCTTCTTAATTAACTAACCTGTGACATCTCATAATATACTATTGCTTCAGTAAGATGGTAAAATATCCCGTTACCTACTAGTACTTTCTTTTACAATTGCAGCTACAAGAATCTTCATAAACATATTTAGATAAGCAAAAGCAAAGATGTTATCAAAAAATGAATATATTGTAGATTCCACCCTCAAAATTATGTGTCTACTTGAAAGTTTGGGGATATAGTTTCCTATTATAACATGGAATGCACATTAAACCTTGTTTATTTATTTATATGAATAGTTGCAAATAGAAATTCATGTATTGTGTCTGATATTGAAGCACTTGCTAGTTTTTAGCCAAATTTTAAATATTTGCTTGAATTTTCTGTCTATACCATCCCACATATTCACCAGTATTGAACTTTATGTGCAATTTGCTAAAGTGAACAGTTATTTTGGAGTTCTGTATATTTTATCATAGAAACACAACTATTAGCTACTTTACATCATCTTATGTTTAATTTCCAGAAAACCAAAACCAGCAATGTATTTTGTCACCAGATAACAACAGGAACTATTAACAGAGAGTGCCATGTTCTCCAAATGACAACTCATCTCTTTCACCTAATTTTTTTCATTGGGGTTCCGTGTGGGTGTCACTCTCAACCAAGGACAGCAGGTGAATCATTCTACATCCCCTGTAGGAGTTATCCTGTCAAGCGAATCAGAGTCATCCAGGTTCGGAACATTGGAGTCTCTACCTTTGAACCTCTCCACAGTTTCCTTTGACAAGTCTGAAATCTAATCAGTATTCAACTTCATAATTGCATTGACTATTTACTGAACACTATGCTGGATGCTGGGTTTTTGAGAGTACAATATGCACAAAATTCCGGTCTCCTAAAGTTTACAGTCTAGTGCTATCATAGTGTCATATAGTCTGTCCCATCATTCTCATTTAGACTCTTTTGTGTTGTCAATGTATTGCTCATCTGTCCAATATAGTTGCGGGACATGTACAGTAATTCTGTGTTTCTTACAGAAATGTGAAGGTTTTTTTGACAGACAGGTACAGGGTAGAGTTTGGACTTTTTAGAAAATGAATTTTTTCAGCAAATATCTTGGTTTTAACCTTGAGACTCTAAAATTTCACTCAATTCTACATATCCAAACTTTTTCTCCCCATCATTACCTCACACGAGCTTGACACTAGTCGGCTGGACTATTTGTTATCCTCAGAATTGGCCACAAGCATTTGTGATATCCTAAATTGTCAAACTGATTTTACCCATAGAAATAAAACACACTGAAATTACATATCATTGAAATATTGCTTTACGGAGACATTTCAATTATATTGTTGGTTAAATCTTAGAAACTTAAGCACCAAGTAATTAGAACAACACAGTTCAGAACTCATTTTTTTTCCATAGAAACAAACCATTCTATTACAAATGAATTTGTGTAACACGAGTCATTTTTAAGTTCAGTATTAAATGCTTGTTTATGCACAATGTTACCATGCTGAGTTTTGAAAAGATTAATGTCACTATTTGTACTCCGAGTACATTTTTCCAAAAGTATGTGCTACTATTAAGCCTGGGCAAATGTTCAATATTGCTTGGAATATTGGAAGAGTCTACCAGGAACTTGTTTTATTATGCTTTGCTTCCTTCAAAGTTTAAAATCCCCTCAAGTGTGGTGAACTAAAATATCCTATTAATTGTTCTTTGGGCAATTTGAATTTTAATGTGTTTGGGAGACCAAAATTAAACTGATATATTCAGAAGGAAGACTATGCAGCTATTAATAAAAGTTACAATCATCCCACCCAACTATTCTGATAAAATGTTTCCATACTGGTTCCTTTCCTATGCTGCATTTGCTCTCCCCTCCCCTAGTTTAATTTATGAAGAGATTAAAAAAAGTATTCATTTTTGGGTAATAGAAAAAGGAAAATGATTTGTGCTAGAGGGAGGTAAAACAGGGACATTTCTTTTTTTTTTTTTTTTTAAAGTGGGCTTAAAAGCTCTTTCTGATCTTAGTAAAGTTGAAAGCCCTGGAAAACTCCAGATATGGAACACAACCCTACTTGGATGTTTACATTTAAAAGTTCTTGAAAGGAAACTGGGAATATTCCTAAGTATCTCTATTCAGTACCCCCCCACCCCCGGAGAAAGACTTGTTTTGCTTGGTAAAAGTAACATTCATTCGTACTGAGTAGTCCCATCTAGAAACGATCTTAGCCTCCAGCCCCTATTCTTCTGCTGGCCTTCTATAGACAAGTTCCTAGTTTTTAAGCACTAGCAGTTTTTTTTTCTACATTCCCTTCCATCCCCCAGTTAAATACTCAAATAAGTGCCAAAAGCACTTATGTAAATAGTTTTTCATCAGACTCAATCATGAAACAGGATTCTTATATTCCAAATCCATTCTTCTGCCCACCTCCTAACATGTCTTTAAACTCACTTGTATGAAAGAACTGTGCGTAAGCATGCTGTTTTACAGATGAGCTTATTTAAGAGGACTAGGAAGTTTTCACATTTTGTCTCAGAGCAAGTAAAAGTCACAGTGAAGACTTGCCTCAAATGGAGACTCCCTGGTGGCGCAGCAGTTAAGCACTGTGCTGTGGAGCTGTCGTCAGCAGTGACGCGAGTTCATCGCCTGGCTAGGGAGATTCCCACATGGTGTGGCAGACCTCTCCTGCCTTGCCTCAGCAGTGTATTTCCATCGATCTGCCTGTTCTGTTCCCACCTCTGTCTCTGTTGAACCCTCTCGCCGCCCCATGCCTTTGGCCTGTACCCCAGTTTGTATGCATAAATAAATAAATCTTTAAAAGAAAAGACTTGCCTCAAATGTTCAAATAAACTCACTCTTCTGCCCATTTGGGCAATTCATTTTAACAATGGCTAAGTAATGTTTTGTTTATATCACTTTATTTTATCCCTTTCCAGCCTAACAACTCCTTTAAAGTATAACTCAGAATAAGGAAATTTTAGTAAGTGCTCTCTCATTCATCAAGGCAGAGCTTGATCATAAATTTCAAATTTCTTCCTGTATCAAGAGCTTCCAGTAGATTGAGATGGACTGTAGACTATTTTCATGTCCTACCAATTTGATTGACCAAAAATTGAAAAAAAATTCAGCACAATCACTGATTACATTGCTAGTTAATTTGATAGAAAATAATGAATGATGTGAATCTATTTGTTTTAGGAAACAGATTTTTGAGAAATCTGATTGGAAGTAGATGAAATTTTAGAGGAATAGTTGAGAAAAGCAAAAGAAATACCTAGTTTTCCAACCAATCTGACTAGCTTTCTAACTAATTTATATCACTGTGGGAAGAATACTCAACATGATATCTAACCTATTAACAGAGTTTTAACTGCATAATATAGTATTATTATCTGATTCTTAATTGAAGAATCCTACAGGAATGAAGGAATTTTTGAACACATCATCCACCTATATCACACGAATGGGATAAGTTTGTGAGTCTGTTCAGAGATTTTTGAACATGACTACCAATTGTGGTGGGTAAATATTTAATGATGAAAATTCATAAATTATATTTGAAGTTTCATCCCTCAGTGAACTCATAAGTGTTAGATTTTAGTTATATATCTGCTACTAGCAAAAATGTATTACTTGCTTATGCAGTAAGAAAATTATTTATTGGTAAATTTTATATTAATAATGAAAAATGTAAGACCATGACATTAACTTGATCAAGGCTGTTTCACTGTATGCTCGTTCTAATTTTAATTCAACAATTAATCTCAAGTAGGTAAGAATGAAGGAAGTTTCTATTAAGTATTAATATATACTGAGCTTGTGTGAATGAGGGGTGCTATGGGAACCCAGTCAGCTTAGAGGTGCATGTTTTAAGGGGACTGGCCATCTGTTCAAGCAAAGGCAAAGAGAGCAGAATCTTAGTGGGAAAGATTTTTAATAGAATTGGCATGTATAGAGGAAAAAAAATAATTTCAAATAATAGATAATAAGTAAAATTTCAAGAATTAACTGCCCCCTTATGGACAAATGCCCAGCCAAACAGGGTTGGCCCAAATTGGGGCAACTAATTCCTGAAAGCTTGCATAAGTCTAAGGTACCTTCTGGCAAGGAACCACAAGAAAAGGGTTAAGCAGGTCCCAGAGAGTTGAGACAAGGCAGACCCCAAATTTAAAATGCACCATGTAATCCACCATGAAGTCAAGATAATTAATGGCATTGTCTCTGCCAGGGACCTGAAACAGCCTCCCCATGTTGTCGCTTACCCACATGTCTCTTCCGAGTATCTCTCCTCCCTCCTTCATTCCACCTCCAATATATACCCAATTTCCTTCTTCCCAACTGCCCTCCTCCCACCATCCACTTCAGGCAGTCTGTTTAATGGCCTGCTGGAAGTTGTAGCCAAAGGTGGATGCATGTAAGTGGGGTGGAAAAATGGCACCAGTCCACTGTGCTGTGACACTCTTCCCCCTTTCACTGAGATGCCTTCTGTCACATGAGTACTGACCACGAGTGAAAGAAAAGGACACAGAGAACTAAGGCCAGACATAGTTCTCGCCCTCCAGCTCCTCACAATCTATTGGAATAGGCAGTCAATTTACTCTGAAAAAAAGAGGCATGAAGGAAATGCTATAAAAGAGAGTAAGAAACATGATATGGGATTGATCTCTCTCCTATATTTATGTACATCTTATTCATCCACATAGAACTACAGTTTACATTGTGTGCTTTTGAGAGCACAAGATGGGTATTACACGTATTTTGGATTTTCAACAATACTTCCCATAGCTGGTTGTTGATACATATTCATGATTTGTTAACTGCACTCCAATTGGGTGTTCTTAAGAGAAGCCCACAGGAGGCAACTTTTCTCTTTATGGTGATGTTACTAGTCGTGGTATGGCATACATTTTCTGAGTTTGAGTGTGCATAAAAATAAATTAATTACCTTTTGAAATTTTGTTTAAAAAATGAGTAAAAGGAAATGCACAGTCAATAATAAAGTTGACAGCCACCATCCAATTTCAAGCGAGCCATTTTCCCTGTACCGACCTCAGTTTGTCCACTAGGGTCCATCTAGCTCCCTTCATTGACTGCCATGCAATGGGCATTTGTCCATGAGGGGATAGTTAATTCTTGAAATTTTACTTGTTATTTATTATTTGAAATTATTTTCTTTTCTCTATACATGCCAATTCTATTAAAAATCTACTCAGGCTACCTCCAACTTCCCTGGTGCTCAGCAAACTTTCCCAAAACTAGGATATTACTCACTATTTTCTTAAAATGGTAGTTAGTATCCATCATCCCCCAATATTTCATCAATTCACTTATATTGAAGTTTTTCTTCCCATCACTCCACTGAATCTGCTCTTCTCAAGGTCAACGATGACCATTTCATTAAATCCATTAGCTACTTCTTGGTCCTCATCTTCTAAACCTCTCAGCAGCATTAAAAACTTGATCAAGGGCCTCCCTGGTGGTGCAGCGGTTGAGCGCTGGGCTGTGGAGCTGTCGGCAGTGCGCGATGCGAGTTCGACGCCCAGCCTGGGGAGAATCCCACATGGTGCGGCAGACCTGTCCTGCCTCGCCCGCTGCTCCCCTGAGCAGTGTGTTTCTGATCTGCCTGTTCTGCTCCCCGCTCTGTCTCTGGTGAACCCTCTCGCCACCCCATGCCTCTGGCCTGTACCCCAGCTTGTATGTATAAATAAATAAATCTTTAAAATATATATATTAAAAAAATAAATTAAAAAAAATAAAAACTTGATCAATATCTCATTCTTGAAATTCAGTTTTCATTTGTTCTCCATGACACCATGACTCCTTGGGCTTTCATCCTAGTTCTTGGGATTCTCCTTAGATTCCTCCCCTTGCCCCGACTCCTCTAATCTAGTGCCCCTACATCCATTCCTGGAATGTCTGCTCACTGACATCTATATATTCACATTTTGTGTTTGATCATATTCAACAGCTTTAAATATCACTGTAACTGAGTACACTTCCTTTTTATATCTTCATCCCTGAACACCATACTTTTACATTACCTTCATTCTTGATATCCCTAGTCAAATACTTAATAAGTCACTGCAATTAAATCTGTCCAAAACTGGACTCTAATCCACAGAAATTCTTTTTCCCTGTATATAATTCCAAAAGTTTTATTAGCTTACATTTCCTATTTATGTACTTACTTTTATTTTTTTTATTGATATAACATTGGTTTTTAACACCATACATGATTAAGGGGAATGGATTCATATCTCCTCAGAGGTATGCTACCACCACATTAGCTCCACCATCAAAGCACCCCAATTCTTTTAGATGTGTGTTATCTTTGTCCTCACTACCTGTGCTGATGGCCAAGTTAATATATCATTCTTCCACAAACACTGGCAAACTTGAAAATGGACTTTATGAAAAAGTAATTTTCTAAGCATACTGCCAAGAAACTAATTTTTGCTATTAAGTAGCAGATCTGCTTTCACCTGTGCAATCTCAATTTTTTCATTGTTTAGAATTCTCTGTTGACAGTGACTCTCGTTCAATTCATTTTAAGAGTATTCCTTCACTTTACCTCATGGACACTGGTAATAATAGCTACTTTTACAACTTTATTTTATAATTCCATTATCCAGGTCATTTAAGGGTTAGCATCTGTTGATTTTCTTATCCCTTGAGAATTTACCTGTCTTTTTGTATGGCAAGTAATTTGGAACTACAGCTTAGATTATGAATATTAGGTGTTGGGCCTCCCCGGTGGTGCAGCAGTTAAGCGCTGCACTGTGGAGCTGTCGGCAGCAGCAACGCGAGATCGACGCCCAGCCGGGGAGAATCCCACATGGCGTGGCAGACCTCTCCTGCCTCGCCCGCTGCTCCCCTCAGCAGTGTATTTCTGATCTGCCTGTTCTGCTCCCCACTCTGTCTCTGGTGAACCCTCTCGCCGCCCCACACTTCTGGCCTGTATTCCAGCTTGTATGTATAAATAAAAAATAAATCTTTTTAAATAAATGAATATTATGTGTTAAGATTCTGGGTCCTGTTAAAATTCTCTGGCGAGTGGATGTTTGGGCTTTGTTTTTTATGCTTAAGCAGACAAATGACCTGTGTGCAGACTGCAAGTTGTTTCACATTTTGTGTTGGCAATGGTTCCAATGTCTGTCAATTTATCACAGCCTTTGCTATACTCTTCAGCTCTCTCTTGCATATGAACACCTCAATGGTTAACCTTGGAACTTGATTGGCAATGTGTATTGTAGCTCCAGTCTTAAAGCGTTTGTTATGTTTCTTTGGGTCTGTTCCCTGTATATAGACCTTGGGAATGAACCTGGGATTTGTACCGATTCACACAGAGAATTTAGAGGCCCCTTCTTTAGTTTTATCTTCTTTAGGATATTTGCTCCCACCTGTTTGGATAATAGGGGCTCTTTTCAGGTTCCTCTAACTGGAGAGATAGGCTTTTAGGATTTTATGTTTTCACATTGTCTCCTCTATTGTCATTGTAGCTATGAAGCTGCTTATCTAGGACTTGCCTCAGGACACAGTCAACAGAGAAAAAGGAGAAAAAATAAAAGAAAAATAACCTAAGAGTTCTTCATGCCCTCTCTGACTTATCCTACTCCTCTAGTTAGAAAAAAGACAGTTTCTCTCAGGCTTTTTACTCTCTGTACTCAAAGCACGGTTCTGGGAATTGGTTTATCCTTGGGTTAAAGCTGTAAGATAAAGAGAAAATTTTATTTCAAATAAAACCCTCCGTGCCATTGTTTACATTCAGTGTCTTCAGACAGTCCTTTTTTATTCTGCTGAGTCATTTTAGTTGCAATCAGTTGTGACTTACTCCATCTTATTCAGCATCAGAAGTCTCACTGTCTTCTTCATTCATTCTGTTTTACTTGTTATTTTCTGTCTGATATTAAAATAGGATATCCATGTCTGCTCTCATATTAATTCAATGTTAAGTTCTCAGTGTCAAGAACAGTGCTTAATGGATAATGTTATTTGCTGAATGCATTAATTAGATATTTATTGTGTATTTTTTTCATTTTTTCCATTGGCTTTTTTCTAAAAAGATGCCAATTGTTGAAGTATGGCTTCAAGACCATTCGAGATCTGGGCTCATTTCATGACACTTTCTCTATGCAAGACACTGGAAGGTGGTCCTTCCAGGATATTCAACTTAGGAGGATAGAGGACAGAATGAGAAGGTAAGGTGACTTAGCAATTTTTTTAAGGGAGGGTGCAAAGATGAAAGAAAACTGGACTGTTAATCTTATCTAGGCCATAAATCAACCTCACCCTGCTTCAATGAGCATTACCATATATTGCAAATCCTTATGAAAGTAACTCAAGATTCCAGAAAATTTCTAAACAAATTTTAAGTCAGTTCTCAAAAATCATCATCTTAGTAAACTACTCTTTAACAGCTTAAAGATTATATAAGTTGCTGTTTAACATTTCAGAACTTTCTTACTTTCTGAAGATAAGGTATTAAAATGGCCTGTAATTTAAAGGAAAGAACACTGTGCCTCTCGTTGCCCTTGTTATGCACTGAGGCAATTGAATTGACTTTCCACAGGCACACACTGATCATTAGGCTAGCAGTAGAGCAAAAACAAAATGAACTGAATTTAATGAGTAGCTGAGCATTTGAGAAATGCAGCACTTCTAATAACAAGAATCATGGAGATAGTATCAACAAACCTTCTGCAGTACCCGATGACGAACACGCCATCCAAGAAGTCCTAAAATTGTTAGATCAACAGCTGAAAGGATCCCAGAAAACCTACCTGGAAACACAATATGGGATTCGTTTACCGCTGTCTTTTCAATTGTCTCTTTCAAGTTTATCTAATCCATGTCAACGATTTCTGGTTATCTATTGGAGAACTTTAAGACACAGGGCTAAAGTAGTGCTGACCATAATATAAAGTGACTGCACAATTTATAGTCCAAATCAGGACATATTTAAGAAAGAAAGGGAGTGCTATTGCTACTTATGGTAGGAAAATAGGGTTAAACTGGGATTTTCCTGGAGAAACTAAGATGTATTATTTCTCTGTATGATAAAGAAGGTCTGATATAACACTTTTAATATTGAAATCAGCTAAATTCACTGGACTTATAGCAAGTACATATTAAAACTCATCATCAGTAAATAAAAAAACCTCTATTGAATATAGTGAAAATTATTATCATAATGATATTCAAAATATAAACCAAAATTAAAATCACTTGTCATATTAGATAGGGATCCAAAAGTTTACTTTTAAGATTGATGATTAAAGAAAAAAATTAAGAATCATTCCTGACTATGAACTATCTTTCAGGCCAACCAAATTTCTGAGTAAAAGCTAATACAGGTAAGTGCATGGGAGAAATAGTAGAATTAGACTAATTATTTTGGAATCCCTAAGGAACTAATTAACTCAAACAATAATTATCAATGAAGGAAACCACTGAAGATTTACAGAGAATTCCATCATAGAGAGATCTACTGATACCATTTAAAGTCCACGAATATTTGATATATCAGGAAGTGTGGAAAAAACAGAGCATTACATGTTTCTCAATCTGATGTAATATGAATTGTAAATGACTACATATGACTTATATATTAACCAACAAAAACAGTATGGAGGTTTCTCAAAATATTAAAACTAGATCTACCATACAATCCAGCAGTTCCACTCCTAGGTGTCTAACAAAAGAATGCAAAGTCACTAATTTCAAAGGGGTATATGCAATCCTATGTCTATTGCAACACTATTTACAATAGCCAACTTATGGAAGCAAACTAAGTGGCCAAGGACAAATGAGTGGACTAAGAATATATGGCTTATACCACTATGGAAAGCTGTGTGGATGTACCTCAAAACACACACTGAAAAATGGATCTACAATATGGGCCAGTCCATTCCTAAGAATTTACCCAAAGGTCACAAAAACACTATATTGAAAGGAGACCTGCACTATGTTTATTACAACACTATTTACAATAGCCAAGATATGGAAACAACCTAAATGCCTCCAAACATATGAGTGGGTCAAGAAGATGAGGTATATACACAGAATAGAACACTACTCAGCCACCAATAGAAATAAACTCATCCCATTTACAGCAATATGAATGGAGCTGAAGGGATTATGCTACATGAAATAAGTCAGAAGAAAAAAGGTAAAGTATCAGGGAAAAAGACAAAACTTGCAAGCTGGCTGTATATCTGAGGCATGAGGGTGAAGGAGAGAGGAAAACAGGGGAGGGAAGAGCACGAGGGAATATGGTGATGGATCATGGGTGCCATGGTGGGGGGAGAACTATAGGAATTACACTGGAGGGGAGATGTAAGAAAATAAATACATTAAAAAAAGAATGTGTGGCATATATACAATGGAATACTACTCAGCTAGGAAAAAGATGAACTCTTGCCATTTAGTGACAACGTGGATAGAACTGAAGGGGATTATACTAAATGAAATAAGCCAGAAGTAGAAAGGCAAATACTGGATGGCTTCACTCATATGTGGAATACAGAGATACAAAATAGTCAGATAACACTAAACCAAAAGCAAACCCTAGAAATCAAACTATAAAACTAAGGTTATCAGGGAGAGGGTAGGGGTTGAAAAGGGAGAATGTACAAAATGGAGTATGGAGGGAGACCATGGATGTTTTGGTGGTGGGTGTGATGTGGTAACATACAACTGAAGAGATGGGATCCTATATTTCTGAATCATTTACAGTGCTGTTAACCAGTTACATTAATTTTAAAAATTATAAAATGTGATAAAGAAAATATCTTAAAATCACACAGTAAATAAAACAACACATGTACAAAGGGAAAAAGAATGACATTACACTTAAATTTATTAAATAACTTGAAGTCTGCTCTCTGACTGACCACAATGAATTTACATTAGAAACCTATACCAAAATATCAAAAAATCCCTAAATATTTAGAAACCATGGAAATAATTCTAAGTGAGACTTCTGAATAACCTGAGAATCTATGATGTAAACAAAGAGAGAATTAGAATACACTATGAATAGAACAAAAATAAAAATCCACCATATCAAAATTTGTATGATGTTGCTAAAGCATGTTGAGAAGGAAATTATAGTACTATATACCTATATGATATGATAAAGAAAGACTTAAAACTAGAAAAACAAACTAAAAAAAGAAAAGCAAGTCATTGAACATAAGTATCTAAAATTTTATCACATGTGTATTATTGTAAATGAAAGTGGTAATTCTCATGGGCTCAGCATTTATTTAAATGTATAGAATAATGCACAATGAGCACTGTGATTCAAAACTTGATGTTTCAGTTTTCATTCACCAGTGTAGGGTCATAGAGAATTGTCATGTTTTCCCGACCTCCCCTCAATGATGGACCTCTGCGCATGCCCGATGGCAGACACCTGGAGTAGGGTGTGGGCCTGTTTTAGTGGCCTCACCTGAGTCAGAAACTGAGCTTATAAGTGGAATAATTAGAGCATCAGTGGTGGAAGCAGCAGAGGACAGAATGTGGAGCAGAGGACCATTTGTGGTGCAGCAGAGACCACGAGACACCACCAGACAGCCCGAGAGAGTGAAGATTTGCTGGGGGCTGGGAGGCCTGCCAGCCTTCCGGCCCCCTATACCCCCCCCCCATTGCCTGCCCTGTACCTGGTTGTCACTTTAATAAACTAAAAAAAAAAAAAAACCAAGGGCTCCAGAACTCCTTCCCTTTGACCCGTCTGCATAGCTCCACAGCAAACCTGTGCTCCCAGTGCCATCCTGCCTCAGCAACCAGTATGCCACTGTCTTGTTCAGAAATAGAATAAAAAGGATTGAACTGTTATCAGTTAATTCCTGGTCCCTAGTGTAAAATTTGCACTTAACCCCTGATAAACCTTCGATTAATATGTTCCTTAGTATTCCAATCTATAAGATTTGTAAAATCATACTTCTTAGAATTCTCAAAGCTTAGCAAAACTTACAAATTATGTTTATATTAGGAAGGCAAGAAGGCAGGAATCCAGATTCCTAAATTCTTGCTTCAAATAAGGTAGTGCTACATGAATTTATGTTCCCTATTATTATTGCATTTAAGAGAGGAGCTATTTGTGGAATGATTTTGAAAACCGGCAGTCCAGATGATCCTTTCCAACTCTTTAATTTCTACTGCAAATATTTAATAGTCAAATTAGTGTGTAGCTCTATTGAGATACATATTTTGGACACAACAGAAACAAAGCAAAATGTTCTTGTATCAACACCCCTCCTCCACTGTAGGGTAAATGAATTAATCAGACTTTTTAAGCTACTAGCCTCTGTGGCTATCACCTGCCGCCTTGATTGTGTCAATGCAGAAGGCGGTTGGGAGCGTGAGGGGAGGGATGCCTGATTGTGGACACCTGAAGTATGGGGGGCACACCTGAGCCTAGGGGCAGAGATAAAAGCAGCTGCAGCAATGGCTACGAGGAGAACCAGTGACATGACTACAGAAGAGGAGAGACCATGAGACAACGAGCCAGAGAGCCCAGAGGAGTAAAGATTCGCTGGGGGCTGGAAGGCTTGGTTGCTGCCTGCCTCTTCCCCTCCCCCTCCTGCCATGCACCCCTACCTGCCTAGTTGTCACTACATCTACCCAAATGAAACCATGAGAAATGATTGTGCTGGAAATTCATAAACTGATAATCTTGACCCGTCTCTTCTTGGGTGACATACTAAGATTGGCATTTGGTTTAAGATTATTGGTAGACATTCTTGGTGAATGAAGACATATATCCAATTACCAGTGTCCTCTTCAACACAAATATAGACTACTTAGCATCTCAATAGTCTCCTCACATAGCCCAGGCAGGTAATCAGGAGAAACACATTGTTGACAGATAAGTAAATTAAGTGAGCTATTTTGCACTGATTTGCATTCCAGCAAAGGTGAACTTACAAACTGCATCTTGGCTCAGAATACTTATAAAAATTCCAACATTTAATGCTTTCTGACTGGAACAAAAAGAAATTATTGAAGGGCCAGTATAGCCAGTCCATGGAAAGAGAGCCTGGAAATAGCTGTCTGCAGAATGCGGTAATTTCACCCATATCTTGCAGTCAATATTCAGATGGCACAGTCTCTAGAGATTTCTCACTTGCCATGTAACCTTCTCAAAATAAAATCTATTGGCCAAAAAAGAAGAGAAGCAAAATGGTGCAAAAGAAAAGCTATTAAATTGGGTTTGATTCTTGGCTGTACTACTAAATAAATGTATGCCTTAGGCAAGTAATTTCTGGTCTCTGGGCCTTAGTTCCCTCATCTGCAAAATGATGGCATATAAATAATTAATCTATAAATTCCTTCTAATATCTAATAGCAGTCTGCAGTCTGAGAAAGGAAAAGGACTTAAGTGTGCTACTAATTTTCTCTAGCTAGTCCCAAACACATATAATAGTTGTCAAGAATCAAAGCCTGATTATAAAATAATCTTCTTCATGTGTTAAGTGACCAACTGCTCCCAGCTGCTGCCTGAGGGTAAACACCACACTGTGGGTACAACCACAAATCTAATTCTACGCTCTCATTATAACTTGGAGTCAATGTAGAAATGTTTGATGAGTAGTCAACCCTGATGCTTGACATTTTGTCCCTATCTTTGCTCAGTATTTTTCTAAGGATGCTATAGAATAGAAAGGAGAAATGTATGCTCATTAGTTCAGAAAGGTCGGTATGTACTAAAAATCTTCGGAGATGTTGTTCAAGATTTCATTAAGCCAAGGCCTCAGTATGAATTTTCAGGTTAGAGAAATTTTCAGCAATCTTAAAAACGCCAATCATTTTGATCAATTCTTCATAAATGATACTTTAACTTACTTTTAATTTGCAAATTTTCCATGAACTTGGGAAATGGAAAATATATATCGCTTTTACTTAGGTAACAAAATATTCTGCTTTATGGCACAGCAACTTTTTATCCTTACAAAACAAAATAAACATTATGATATACAGAGCAGGTGAGTTCCTAAATTCTAAATATGTTGAAAACACAAGGGTGCTCAGAAATACTGTTTGATTGAGTTTACACAGTTCAGTGATAAGGAGAACAAAGACCAGTACTCAGAATCTTTCTAGCAGATCACCAGGCAATTAAATTCACAGGAGTGACAAGGAGACTACACTTACCTTAGTGATCCACTAGACACTGGGGACACATGCCATCTATTCTTGTGCTGCCAACATCAGGGAAAACAGTATAGTGTCAGGCTGGGGAGTGCTAGTTACCTATATGGGAATTATCTCCGATGGGGTGATGAGCAGTGTAGGGTAAACGGAAGTGACCAGGTTTTTTCCGCCCTCCTGCCATTAGCATCAGTGATCAACACCTGTGGCCTTACATGCGCGCCTGATGGCGGCACCTGGAGTGTGGTGCGGGCGTGCGTGAGTGGGCGCACCTGAGCCAGAGACTAAGCACATAAGGGGTTGCAGAGGGCGGGAGACGGCAGAGCGCAGTAGAAACCAGCGAAAGGACCATGAGAGAAAGCCCCAAGGCTCAGAGAGAGTGAAAGTTCCCCAGGGGCTGGGAGGCCCCCCTGCCTGCCCTGCACTGGTTGCCTCACTACAAATGGTGCAGAAAGATCATTAAAAGGCTGAAAAAGCCCGGCCTCCCTGGTGGCACAGCGGTTGAGCACAGCGCTGTGGAGCTGTCGGCAGCGCGTGATGCGAGTTCAACGCCCGGCCGGGGAGAATCCCACATGGTGCGGCAGACCTCTCCTGCCTCGCCCGCTGCTCCCCTCAGCAGTGTATTTCTGATCTGCCTGTTCTGCTCCCCACCCTGTCTCTGGTGAACCCTCTCGCCGGCCCGCGCCTCTGGCCTGTGCCCCAGCTTCTATGTATAGATGAAAATCTTTAAAAAAAAAAAAAAAGTCTGAAAAAGCCGCCAAGGGCTCCAGGGCTCTCCTGTACCCACCCATCTGCCCAGATTCACAGAAAACCTGCTCTGTGTCTTGCTGGCGCTATAGGCAGACCCAAACTTTGAAATTAACTTCTTTAATTTGAGGGCATTGGGAATATTATTTCTGATAAAAGCAAGACTTGTCTGCCATGGAAATTTTATACAATCAGGTCAGTGCCAGAATTTCTAACAGGATACAAATACGCTTCCTCACTAAGGTGTTTGGAGCTGTAGAAAACTTTGTAAAATTCATATCATGATCTGAATTATAAACTTTTGAGCTTTTGTTTTCAGTGAGGGCTTCCAGTTACTATTGGTTAATCCTGTGCAATTAAGCATCAAGCTCCATTTCAAGGAATAATGAGGGAGAATTTGGAGGGTGGGGAATATTAATTAGTCCATGAGACGCAGGCCCCTGTGTTTTTAAATCTCAATATTAACTGGATTCTTTTCAGGAACATGTTACTTTACATCTTTTATAGTCAAGAGAAGTTGACATATTGGAGTTATATAGATTGGAGAGCCACTGGTACACCAGCTCATAGGGAAATTTGTCCAAGCTCACTGCAGTCTTTCCTGTTCTCTCAGACGGAGTGGGAAGACTGGCCAGACAAATCTGAGCATAGCTGACTTCAGTTGGAATGAGCAAACCAGAAGGGACAGGACTTGGGGGGAAAAAATAGGACATTGGATAGTGGGGGTCTCAGAGGATAAAACAGACACAAAAGAAACCTAATTCAGTGAACAGAATTCTTTTAAATGGCAGTGTAAAATGGAGATGATGTCTCCGGCAAGCAGGGAGTGTGGGAATAGGGACACCAACTCGAAGCAATCAGGTGTCCTGCCTAGGTTGGGGCCAAATAACAGTGGGAATCTGGTGATAGGTGATACTTATAAGTTATGGCAGGAAAGCCAGGATAGAGACAGATACAAATTTTTTTGGGGGTTGCAGTTTTCCAGTCACTGTGGTAGGGTTAAGATAAGATGCAAGTACCAAGAGAAGGTAAACTGGAAGAGCAATTTTTTTTTTTAAGAATTTTATTTATTTATGTATACAAGCTGGGGTACAGGCCAGAGGCGCCGGGCGGCGAGAGGGTTCACCAGAGACAGAGTGGGGAGCAGAACAGGCAGATCAGAAATACACTGCTGAGGGGAGCAGTGGGCGAGGCAGGAGAGGTCTGCCGCACCATGTGGGATTCTCCCCGGCCGGGCGTCGAACCTGCATCGCTCGCGGCCAACAGCTCCACAGCGCAGCACTCAACCGCTGCGCCACCGGGGAGGCCCCTAGAAGAGCACTTTTAATAATGGGCCCGACAATAAATAACACTGGTTAACAGTGAGATTGTCACTGACTTTAAAAGGCCCTAATCGGTAGTATCTTGGTGTGCTGAACATGAATATATCCCTGAAATTTTTTTATTAGCTTTCGTTTTGAAGATATTTCATATAATTCATTTTATGTTTCACTGTATAAATTTATCCAGTAGGACTGCAACAACATCCTAAATCAGCCTAGAATGATGTGATACTGCATTGCATTGCATAATACCATCATGCACACATCATCCAGAGTTGATGGAATCATTTTCTGATGCAATGCAATACTACTGCCAGGCGGCTGCTGAAGTAAGCTGACGTCAGCAGCGCACTATAGAAAGCCCTATCGTAAAGGTTGAGCATTGAAAGTATTTCAGACTGTGTGAGAGAGTTGAAGCTACTGTTCCATAGAACTGTTATTATTTTATCCATTTAGGCACAATACAGAACAGTAATGCCTCGAAAGTGCGTTAATAGTGTGGACAATTACTGCTCTAATTATGGGGAAGTGACATTTGCCAACCAGAAGAAAAAGACCATTTCTCAAGTGAAGAAGGCTTCTCATCTTTACTTTGGATGCAAAGTTGGTGACCAAGACAAGCCCTGGGCCCTGCATATATACTGTGCTCCAAGTACAACACAGCTTTCACAGTGGTTCAATGACAAAAGACTATCAATGCCATTTGCAGTCCCCACGGTGTGGAGAGAGCGAAGCAACTACATGAAAGACTGTTACTTCTGCTTGGTTCCTCCTCTTTCCGGCAGAATAATGACGCAAAAGAAGTCGAGAATAGTCTACCTAAACATTCCATCTGCATTGAGGCCAGTTCCACATGGTGAGGGACTTCCTATTCCAGAACCTCCAGCAGAATATTCTCTTGATTCATCTTGAAAATCTGGGTGATCCAGATTTTCACTGTGGTGCATCATCAACCCCACACAGACTCACACAGGAAGAACTCAATGACCTGGTTCGTGATTTGGACTTCTCCAAGAACAAGGCAGAATGGCTAGAATCAAGACTCCAACAATGGAATCTTCTAGAAGAAGATGTCACAATTACTTGATATCGAAAGCACCACCAGCAGTTGGAGCCTTTCTGCAGAAGGGAAAGTACTTTGGTATTCTGTTCCAATATTGAGGGCCTCATCAATGCCTAGAAATCACTCATGACCCACGAGAATGGAGACTATTTCTAGACTCTTCAAAACTGAGTCCTAAGGCTGTTCTTTTGCACAATGGAAACCGTCTTCCATCTATTCTATTCCTGAACAGCTGTACAAGAGACAAGTGAGAAATCTAAGAAGTAGTCTATGACTTGAGTTTTTACAGGTATTAACCATAGGCCTATTACTATTGGCATGCATTTAGTGATATAAACATCAATTTATTGCAGATTATAAAAAACTAGAGCCAAAATTAGAATTTAACTGTCATAGTCGTGTTGAGCACATACAACTTGATAGGAAATGACTAATTTTCTTTCAGTAACGTGACTTTTGTAAAAATGTGTTGACCAGTGTAATGGGCTTTTAAGGTCACTGACATACCTTTGCTTTTTTGAGCAAAAGCAGCCATAAATGATTTGGCATGTTGTGTTCTCCCAAAATTTTATACACAAAATCAGACCTAATCTGTCCAATAGGTCTTGAAAGGATATGGCATGTTTACAACAAGAATTTAAAACTAAGAGGTTAAGGATGTGGGCATCGAAACTGGAGGACAATGGGAGTAGCTGCATCTCAGAATAAGGCCCCGTTATCATAACTACTATAAGAGCAAGGCGGGCACAGCAATAAGGGCAACATATTGAATGTTGACCTGCACCTGTGGAAACCCCTCTGTCCTATGGTTGGACGGGTTTTGGAGTTTGAGACAAAGCTGAATCTAAGGTTATACAAAGCACTTGGGAAGGAGGAAGTAAACACTTTGAAACAGACAAGGTCTGCTAGAAAGTCTGAGATAGCTCTCTGAATTCTTCCATTTGGCCTCTGTTCAGAATTTACCTAGAGCCGATATAACCACATATATAAATTTAGTCCTTAAGAAAGAAGAATGCAACCGCTGTAATGCTAAAGGGACTAATATCATAGGAATGTTCATTCCAAATCCTGCAGTCTGCTTTTATTTTAAATCATTGCGTGTAGGGTAAAATGAGGATAAAATTAATCAATAAGACCAATCTCTCTCATGGTGTTCTTATGAGAATTCAATGAAACCATCAATGTGAATATTCTTTGTAAACTATGAAGCTCTCTGCATGGCCTGGTTTTGATGATCAAATTTCTGATAAACAATGCCCTGGTTTAGTGATGAATTATTCTGATCTCTCTGCACTGTTTTTAAATAACAAATGTACAATCTGTTGCAAAGTCAAGTGGTATTATGCAATTGGACAACAAGGAGGTAATTTGATGAACCCATCTTGAAGAGTAGGTTGTCCCTCTTAACTAATCCAACCATTTGGCAAATACAAGCCAAGGGGAGAGGGGGACCCTTACTAATATTATACTAGTTACAACAAATGGGGCACTTTCCTTCCATCTTCGTTAGTATGTAGCTAAAGGTGTGTATAGCAGTAAACAATGTGACACAATAAGTAAAATTTACTAGCAAAGGGCAATAAGAATGAGGAAGAAGAATTTAAGCCAGACAGGAGAGTAAAGAAATTTTAGCTAACAGAGACATTTAAGGAGATATCCTACTTCATGAGCCCAAATAAAACTTTGTCCTAACTTGATTTGGGAGAAGAGTTGTCTGTATTTTCTGTCTGGTGTCACTCTTTTTTTTTTAATATATATTTTTATTGTTATTTATGTCTTATACATTTGGTATTCCCCTTGGGTAGCCCACCACCAATTCACCCGTGATCCAGCTCCATGGTCCCTTGTGTCCTTTTCTATTCCATTTTGTGCCCTTTTCCTCCCCTCCCCCCGCCCCCCCACCCCCACCTGCTGAGTGTCTCTCTCCTATTTGGTTTCCTTATAGTCCTGTTATAAGTGAAACCATTCGATATTTTTCTCTTTCTTTCTGGCTTATTTCACTGAGTATGATTCCCTCTAATTCCATCCATGTCGCTGCAAATTGCGTGTGTTTATCTTCTTTGAATGCTGAATAGTATTCCATTGTTTATATGTACCGCATCTTCTTGATCCAATCATCTAATTTTGGACATCTGGGTTGCTTCCATACCTTTGCTATTGGGAACAGTGTCACAATGAACATACGGGTGCATGTATGCTCTTGTGACAAGGGGACAGTCTCAGTTTTGTCATGAGCTTGAGATGATGACCAATGGGAGACTGTGGTCAGCTGTGATAGAATGTCAAGATCTTCTCTCCTGCTCTGCTCACCCCCAACACTCTGAACTCATGAGAACTCATGAGAAATATCTGTTTCTCTATCTTTTCCTTGGCACTAATGCCCATGTCCTCGGGCTATGGAGGCAGGTGTTGAAACACAGAAGCAGTGATTGCTGCTCTGGGTGGCCAGCTCTCTCCAGGACCTGAGCAACCACACAGGCAGTCTGGGACAGGCGAATTAAAGCCATCTATCAGGCTCGTTGCACCACACTGAGCAGCTGCCTCTGCTGACAACAGTAAGAATTGAGCTCTCACAAGGGGAATGGAAATGCAAGAATTGGAAATTTAAAATTAGGAACCATTTCAGGAAACAGACTAGTAAAGAGGAAAACTATTCTTTTATCAGATTTTGAAGCCACACTCAGGCTTTACCTAGAGACACTGCCTCATTTGTCAGAGTATTACTAGCCTATGAAATCAGAGGGAGAAATAAGTAGAGAACTTTTAATGTTTTCAGGAAACATGAAAGAACTAAGCAGGACATTTTTGTTATCTCCCACTACTAAGCAGGCCAACTTTAATTACCAAAAGCAGTTATCTTGTCTACATACTTGCTGTGCTGTTTAATCTACAATCCCAGGTGCCCCAATTTCTCTATTTGTCAGCCAGTTCCTCTTTTATGGAGAGGCAAAGAAGTCACTGGGCCCAAGCTTGTGATGTCTTTATTTCCCAGCTCAGTCGGTCTTTGTACATTTGTTATTTCATTATGAGGAAAAATGAAAAACAATAATCCTGGGAAATTAATTAAACCTAAATCAATGTGGATGCTTGAGTACAGTGCTTTGCCTTACAAGCCCTGTTTCTGCCCACACTAGTAAACTGAATCACATACATCTTCAGACCCAGCAGGAAAAGAATGGGTTATGCCTTTCCTCCCAGATGCTAAATCAATTGTACTTCACTTCTCTATTTGTCGGTCAGATTTACAGGAAAGCTTCATCTCCAGTATGTTTATGACTAAACTCCATAAGGAGAGGTGCCATGGTTATTTCACAGTGCCAGTCCACTCAGGGGTACATGCAGCAAAAAAGCTTAAGTGTACGAAGTTGTTAACGAAATGTTGAGAAGCATTATTATCAGACTATCTTAATGAAAAATGTCTCCTATGCCATGTCTCTGCTAATGATCTACCTCAGGTGTTGCTTTAACACCTTATTCACTCGTTAACAAAAATACACCGAGCAACAAAGTTCCTTTGTGTCACCCACTGTGCTAGAAGCTGGCATATAATAAAGCAGATAAAAAGGACAAGTAAATCCAATGTTTCAACTGTGTCATAAGTGTCCCCAATAGAGTGCTAGGGTAACACAGATGAGAGAGATGTGTAGCATGAGTGTGAGGAGAAGCCTGAGTGAGAAAGCAAACACTAACTTAGCAGAATGTATAGGCTAGAGACACAAAATACCAGGTTTTTCTGCTTCAGAATTCAATGAGGACTAGCCAGCACTGGCAGAAATTATGAATACATAATCATTCATTGCAGGTAGCTACATTTCTGCATAGCGTATATAGCCTATGGGATTCTAGCTCCACTATCCAATATGGCAACCACTAGTCATGTGGATATTTGAGTACCTTAAATGGCTACTGCCACTGTGGAGCTGAATTTGTAATTTTACTCAAGTCAAACTAATTTATTTTTTTAAGGATCAAAAAAAAAAAGAGAAAACTTGCAGGTGAATTATAGAGCTGAGGCATACAGCACAGGAAGGGGAGAGAGAGGGGTCAAAACAGGAGAGAAAAGAGCACTGTGGTGAGGGTTTCCAGGTACTGTGGCAGTGGGACACATATGGGGACTACACGCAAGTGGAGAAATGAACTATTGTACAAAAATAAACAACAATGTAAGAAAAATAAATATACCCAGAAAAGCAACTCAAATTCATTTAAATTTAAATGTAAAATGTCATATGTGGCTAACACCATATTAGACAGCATTGGTCTAGCTAGAGAGCCTGTGTCAAGATGGTGAAAGTGAATGCTATATGGCTTTTCAATAGACAATTGTAATTGTCATGACAAAAGCGAAAGTTAAACTATTCTTTTGTGGTTGTACTGCCACTTCTAAGTTTTGTTAATTAATTATTCTGTCACCACTGTCTTCTTCCCCTAATCAGCACATCACACCACTTACTACTTTCTAAATGGGAAGTTATATAAAAAATGGACAACCATTGAATTTTTATAAATGAATAAACAGAATGATCAAAATCCCAAATTTGTTTTATGGGGTTAAAAATCATCTTCTTGCAACCTATTTTTTTTTTCATTATTTGCTCCCTTTATGCCAGTAATGCACCTTAAGCTCCAACCTAACCAAACCTAATGGGACCTCTCACTATACCTCAAACTTTCACAGAATTTTATTGTTTCTATACATTTGTTCGAGTTGTCAAATTTTGCAAGGATGTTTTTTATCACTCGTACTTTTTAAATCCTCAAAGTCAAACAAATACTACCTTCTTCAATTATGCTTTTCCCGTGTCTCCTCATGCAGGTGGAATTAATTTCTTACCAATATTCTACTGACATGCAAATATGTAAAAATAAAAAGTTAAAAGTTAAACCTAAAAAACTCCATATACAAACACTGATACCCTGTCTTTTTGTCAGGACTGCTTAGGCTATATGGGATCATTTGTGGTTATATATATATATATATATATATATATATATATATATATATATATATAATTTTTTTAATGTTTGCTCTATTTCCTTAAAGAATATGCCATTGAAGCGTAAGAGTGTATTGTGTCTGCATACTACCTTGGGTAAGATGGCCATTTTAACAATTTTAATTCTTCCAATCCATGAGCAAGGAATATCTTCACATTTCTTTCTGTCTTCTATTTCTTTTAATAACAGTTTATAATTTTTATAGTACAGGATGTTCAACTCTGCATTATCCATAGGTATGTAATTCTTCTTGATGTGAGTGTGACTTGGATTGTTTCTTGATTTATTTTACTTCTACTTAGTTTTTTGTTTACAGAAAAGCAACACATATTTATAAATTGCTTTTGTAGCCTGCCGCTTCACTGTACTGATTTAATGTTTATATAGATGAGTCTTTAGGATTATCTATGTATAATGTCACCTGCAAATAATGTTATTTTCACTGCTTCTTTTCTGATTTTGATAGTTTTTATATCTTTCTCTTGCCTAATTGCTCTAGCTAGATCTTCCAATACTATGTTGAATAGTAGTGGTAAAACTGGTCATCTTTGTCTAGTACTTGCTCTTAGGGGAAAAGCTTTCAGTTTCACACCATTAAATACAACATTAGTTGACAGTTTGCTATAGATGGACTTTATTATATTGATGTATGTTACTTTTAAGCCCATATTTTGAGAATTTTATAGTCAAATGCTGAAGAATCTTCTTAAATGCTTTCTCTTCATCTATTGATATGCTCATATGATTTTTATCTTTTATTTTATTGATGTGGTGATTGAATTAAGTGATTTGCTGATGTTGAACCATCCTTGCATCTCTGGAATAAATTCCACTTGTCGTGATGTATAGTCCCTTTAATATATCGTTGAATTTGGTTTGCTAACATTTTGTTGAGGACTTTTTCATCTGTGTTCAAGGTTATTGCTTGGTAGATTTCTAGTTTGTGATATCCTCATGTGCTTTTGGTATGAGAGTAATGATGGCCTCATAAAATGTGTTTTGAAGCCTTCTAGCTTCCTCGGGTTTTTTGAAGGATTTTAAAAGGATAGGTATTAGTTGGTATTTGAAAATTTGGTAGAACTTATTAGTGAAACTGTCTGGTCCTGGACATTTGTTTTTGGTGGAGAATTTTGATAACTGTTTAAATTTTGTTCTTGTAATCTTTTTTTTCTTCTGTATTTTCCTGATTTGATTTTAGAAGGTTTTATGCTTCTTAAAATTGGTACAATTTTCCTAGGTTATTCAATTTATTGGCATGAATATGTTTATAGTAATCTCTCATATCTTTGATATATCTGAAATGTCTGCTGTAACTTCTTTCATTTCATTCTGTTAGAAGTTTTCCATTTTCTCTGAATTTGGGGGTGGGGCTGGCTGGACCACAGTTCTTTAGTTTTTACAGCATATCTATAAATATTTTGTGGCACACCATCTATGATACTATGAAATATAGCTTAGGAAACACAGTGATTAGAAAATGGAGATCATTTAAAAATATTTTGAAGACAACTGAAATGTAGTCTTAGAGTTACTATTCTTAGCATTGCTATATGACATTAAGTGGGTGGAAACACATGGAAGGTGGTACAATTAATGAGTACCTACTTTAGCCCATGTTCTGTATTAAATGGTAGGGCAGTATTGGTATAGGTTGATTTGGGAATATGCAGGAAAATAAGATATGACCAAACCCTGCCCAAATCTGATCCCTCTATATTCCAGATGCCTACAAATATCCCTTTTATTATTCTAAAAACAATGAATTACTGGAAAATATACACATGCTGCAATTACATGTTAAAAGAAAACCAGAATGTTGGCTCAGTACAGTGTTGTGTTGATTTTTGTGGTTATTGATTTCCATACTGTTGTTGGTATGATTACATGGTTGAATGGACATAATTGGGAGGAGGGGAGATGGAAGAATCACCAACTTGGTACTGTGAAAACAGAAGGGGATACTGACATGGCATGAAGAAGAGCAGGAATGAGATAATCATACCCCTGAGAATTACAAAGCCTCAGTGTGTGTGAAGCATCTAATGGTTCCAAAATGTGATTATCTTCTGGTAACCACACCACCTGGAATTGCTTAATTGCTATTCTCCAAGTCTCAAAGAAAAAATGTGAATACAAAGACAAGCAAGTTGGCAGGGCAGTTTGGAAAGCATGATGGCTCTGCTTGAACAGCAGTCAGAGCTGAGCCATGCAATTTGGAGATGGAAGCCTCAGTGTTGAATAAACATAATAAACACACAATTTATTTATTGTTCCAGTGTTTCATAAATATTATTTATTTTGGAAGGGGAACATAATGGCAAACTAACAGGGAACAATTAGCACTGCTTGTGAAATAAAAGAGAGCTTTCCTGAGATGGACTATGGAAAAAAGGGTGTGGCTGCTTTCCTCCATAGCACTTAATTTGAAATTCCAGTCAAAGAGCATGGGGGAACCTGTCGGGTGAGAGCAACTCTCCATTAATACTCAATCACCTCTGGACATTGTCCATTTTAAAAGATATATCTCCTTTACATTTCTGAAATATTTCCCTTGGTCCAAACTTGCCTTACTATAAAACATAAACAAGGATTCTTCATGCAAAAGTAACAACAGAGCATATTTTTCTACAGGATTGAGTAGGTATTGAAAATTTCATAGACAGAATTAATGACTTACAAATATGTTTTATTGATGCTATCTTATTTTAGAAACACAGTCTTTGTACTTTTTTTCTCAGTGTAGAAGTTATCGAAGCAAGTTTTACGGTACTAGCCTGGGGTATGGTAAAATTAGGATTGTGCCTACATGACAAAAATGAAGCATATGGCTTTTGAACAAAAATATATTATAATTTGTCAGTAAGTTATTAGTCCAGTAATTTGTTTCATTTCAAAACATTTTCTGGCTTTTATGAAGGCATTTGTGAGACTAGAGAACAGACTGTCTTCCCGATGACAGAGGGATATCTGATAAATATTGAGATTCAGGAATACCTTTCAAAATGAAGATAGAAGGGATATTGTTATTATCAGGCTCAGAATTTCTAGTGTTAACCTCCACTTAACAGGAATGTTTAACTTAGACTCAAGCCAAATGCCTATAACCACAATATGAATTTATTTCGGGGAATCCACATTATAATAAATAAGCATACAACTCCATTGGAAGCAAAAAGGGGAAGGGAGTGAACCTGGTGGCAAGACTTGGGAGACTGGTGAGGTGCAGTGGACAGGGTCTGACCCAAAGAGTTCCTGGCGGTCATCAGTTGGTAGAGAGGGGTAGGCCAATTCTTAGAATAAAATTCCTCAGCAACTCTCACCAAAACCTGGCGAAGACTTCAGTACCATGGATTTCGAGTCCATGAGCATCTCTAATGGCCTCAAATTCAGTACCTATATTTATACCACTTTTCAGAGGCCTTTTAATTATCAGGATAACCTATCAAAATTTTAAACAAGGAGGGGTCTCTTGGCATAGGCAGGTTTTTATCTGTCCTTGCTTTTCACAAGTCTGTTTCTCACTGTCTTCATAACCAAGTGGTTTTGTACTTGATAGCTTAAATTGCTCTGTCTCAATATCCTAATATTTTTATCAGTCAGGATCATTACAATGGCACATATCATAAATAAAAGTAGCTAAACTACCCTATGTATTTGGCCTAAGATTAACAGTAGACAATGCCTAAGGAAAATGCACATTTTGAGGAAGAAGGAACTGTTCCAAATACAATGGTTAGGTAGCATTTTATGTATACATTCACTTATCTCATCATTATGTATATGAATTGATGCCTCACGGAGTCCATAATATTATAATTTGTAGATAAACTTTTGAGAGCCTTTAGTTTAAATCAAGACTATGATGCTTTATAGAATAGCAAACTGAATATATAAAAGTTTTAATATTACCATTTAGATTACATCATGAACTTTAAAAATGTTCTAAAACCTTAGATTTTACAGATTCCCCTTTTAATCTCACATTTGAAGAAAGCTTCAGCAATGCTTTAACATTTGCCTCATTACATTTGAAAATTTATGAGAATATGGTTTTTCTATTTTCAAAAGGAGCTTAGATTTTGTCGCAATAATAAGGTAACTAAATTAATCTTAATTTTTAAATATTATTACAATTACATGGGAGTAGTTTAGTTTAAACCTCTGCCAGGAGAATACAGCAATAGAGGATGACCTTCTAGTTTCCATGGAAATGACATCAAAGAAAATAAATTTATCTATTTTTAATGAACTTCTGATTCTACCAGGTTATTGAAAACTACCAAAATGGATAATAAATTTAATGACTAACTGAGGAAACATGGCATTGTTTTCTCTAGAGCAACAGTTCTCAGAAGGAAAAGTTATTTTACTCTCCTTTTCTCCCCACTCCCCAAACATTCAACACTGTCTGGAGTAATTTTTGTTTCTCAAAAGTAGGAGTGCGTGGTAATTTCCACTATTATCTGATGGCTAGAGCCAGGGATACTGCTAAATATTTTATAATACACCATACAGTTCTCCCGGATGATGTCCAAAAAAATTTATCTAGCCTAAAATATCAAAAGTGATCAGTTCGAGAAACCCTGGTTTAGAAGTTTCTGTATTATCTTCATTTCTTCAAAACTAATGGTATATTTAAAATACGGTTATTTTGTATGATAGATTTTTATAATGAGAAAAATAATAGAAAATTGTGGCAAAGATTCAGACTTAAAAGATTCAGATAATAGGTCACATAATTGCTTTGCCATTTACTAGATATGTGACCTTAATTAGGTTTTGGAACCTCTTTTTGACTTAGTTTCCTCTTTAAAAAGGAATTTTGTGAGAATTAGGACATGATGCATGAGAATGGAATTAGCATAGTGTTTGAGAAATATAAAACATTCAGTGCATGTTATGAATGAAATAAATATTAATTTATTTCTAAAACAAACATTATTTTATTTAAAGGTTATGTCATACAAGCTTAAAAAGAAAGCACATTAGTCAATTTAATGCTAATTACTTTGCTACCTTAAGGAGACCTTTGGAGATAACAATAGTGATCATAGCAAAGTCGAGTACTTTGTAAGTAGTCATCAGTTGTTTGAACTGTGGCATTTCTTATTAACAATAAAGAATCATTGGGCCTCCCTGGTGGCGCAGCGGTTAGGCGCTGCGCTGTGGAGCTGTCGGCAGCGGCGACGTGAGTTCGACGCCCGACTGGGGAGAATCCCACATGGTGCGGCAGACCTCTCCTGCCTTGCCCGCTGCTCCCCTCAGCAGTGTATTTCAGTGTATCTGCCTGTTCTGCTACCCGCTCCGTCTCTGGTGAACCCTCTCACCGCCCCACACCTCTGGCCTGTACCCCAGCTTGTATGTATAAATAAAAAAAAATCTTTAAAAAAAAACAATAAAGAATCATTAATGGTATTAACTGTAGCATTTCCTATTAACAATAAAGAAAATGCTTTTTTTCACTTTAAGGATTTGGTTATAGGCCACAATTCATTCAGATAAGTTCAAACAGATTTTTGCCTTCATCTATAAAATAACAAATAAGCAAGCTAAAAAGAAGACAATATTTGATGGTCTCATGTGATTTGAAAATTGGTTGTTTAGGAGCAAATCATAAGTGGAACATTTTCAAGAAGGGGCACTTTTAATTATGAAAGTGCTAATTCCCACATAATTCATTACCTTTAAAGAATAGTTGAAATTAAATAAATGGGAAAACTCATTGTGGTAGCATACTCTCAATAGCAGATGAAACTCTTTTTGCCAATTGTATTGCCTACCTTTTTTTCCTGTGCTTTTGTGGTACAGAACCCTTTCTCTTCAGTGCAAGTGTTTTGGGCTTCCTGTGAACCATACATCGATATTTCAGTTGCAAAGTACGTTGCCACAATTGTGTAAACGACACTTTGGGTAACTGTGGCCCATGTCTACTACTTTGCTTTGGGTAATATCACTGATATACCTGAACAGGTGATAGAAGAAGAGAAACCTGAATTAGCCAAGTAGTGTGATAATTTCCATACAATAGAATGATATTTATAATTTCATTACTTGAGTCAAATGCTTATTTTTTGTTTTGCTTTGACCCTAGTTGAGGAGATATGTCATTTCAGTTTGCTTAAAGTGACATGATAACTTTAACAAAATGGTCTAGAAAGTATCTTCACAAAGAAATATTTTCTATTCTCAATATGTTCCTCATTTCTTTGGAGATATCTATAGATAGGAAAAACTCCATAGATAGGGAAAAAAGCAATGTCAATAATTCCTTGGTCATTAAAACAGAATATGCTTTAATAAACTTTTTTTATTTTTACATAGTAAAATTTTTACATAGCTCATATATTTCCTCTTTGGTCTAAAGTCTCATGGTTACAACGTAATTGGCTATACTATACTAGACTCATTCTGTACCACAGGCTACATATATTCTATGGTTAATTTTGATCACATATGATTCTACAAAATTTCACACCACAAGGAAAAAGGACCTTTTCCTTTGGCCTTTTGATTGACACCTCCACTACTGAACACATTTTGTTTGGGAGACTTCTGGATAGGTGTGGTTATGTTTGTATCCAGCATTTGAGCAAGTAAGTGTTTGAGCTCCAGTAACTGAAATATTTTTTTCTGTTTGCTTATATAACCACCTAGTATCAGAAAGATTTATTTTTTTTCCAATGCATTTAAAGGTGATCTTGTATACTTGTACATACTGGCCTATGATAGCTTCGTACCAATGTCCTGCTTGTTTTAAGGGAGAGAGAAGATTTTGGAGAGACTCCAGGATAAATAATAGAAATAACACCTTCCAGCACTGATGCTCCTCAGGCCATACGCTCTCTCATGTTCAAAAGCAAAATACTTTACACTAAAGCACTGCCTACAATTATAGCTTGGAAAATGACTGCATTGTATACTCCTTTGACATGTCACAAAAGTACCATGTATTATTACTTTCAAATCAGTGAATAAATGGAAAATTTCTATGCATCAGTGATTTTTAGTTGAGAAAGAACATACCTAAAATAAAGCTTGTGCCAATGGATAAATTTTGGCAAGCATCTGAATAAAAAGAACAGTGACAAGAGTGACTGGAGGATGGAAAGGAATAATTAGTTATTTTTAGATTTATATATACTATATAAATCAGTCTATTTAGTATGATTTTTTAATTCATATGAAAAATTGAACTTAGTTCAATAGTAATTTGCTTTGCTCTCATGTAATTTTATTTTTTCCTTGGTATGTCTAATTAAATGGGAAGCCAAAAGAAGTGCATTACTAAGTTTTATATGTTCAATGAATGAATGATTGTATCTGATGATTCAAATCCAGCTCACGAATCTTTTCTTCCTATTATTTAAAATATAGCACTGGGATTTTAATGGTAAAGGATGGTAAGCTTTGCCTTTTCCTGTAAATTACAGGAGAATTCACACAACAAATGAAAAAGTATTTATTTTTAAAAAATCAAAGGATTTTGTTTTTCAGCCAACAATATATAAAGTAGCTTTAGAAATCTGTACCATGACCAACTAGTATTTTAGCATGATCAGACTGTAACACATAAAATATAAAACTTTGTTAAACCCTCTTGTAAATTGAAAATTGTCCCAAGTATATCTTCAGCCATTTAAGAATGCTTTATGTTAGACACAAATGAAGTAGAAAAGGACACAAGGGACCACGGAGATGGGTCACGGGTGAATTGGTGGTGGGTTACCCAAAGGGAATACAAAATGTATATATATATACATATATATATATATCTTTTATATATATATATATATATATATATTTAAAAAGAATGTTTTATGTTGGAGATGATATAAAAGCTAGGCTGCTAGGTTCTAGAAGTGAGTTTAAAAATGGGGAGAAAGGTCAGTTCTACAGTCAGAGGATGTATTATTTGACCAGAGGACAGGGGTATCTTGCGAGGAATTTCAAAATCCAGGGCACAATTTAAATTTTTACACTGGAAAGAAAGATCCATGATTAGAAGTGATGACAGAACCATTATAGACAGACACACACACACACACACACACACACACACACACACACACACAGCTGGGACCAGGGAGGAGAGTGTTATGAACATGAGAATGCATAGGATAGTCTATGAAAATATCAAAGCCACACCTAATGTCTTAGAAATTCCACTTTAATGTATATATCACAGTGCCCTAATTAGATTAATTTTCTTTGGAAAGTCTCTGGGAGTAAGGGTCATGGTTTCTAATATGATAATCTTATTCAAAGTATAGATAATATATCTTTGGAAGAGTTTAAACTCAGAGGTGTTAAAGGGATTTCAAATGAGCTCACTGGTACTGAATAGTACTATTTTTTTTCATAAAATTTTTGAACACTTTGTTTCCATTATTTAAAATTAAGTTATCCAGGAGTGGCATCATCAAAATGGCAGAGTAGACAGCTCCAAGCTCTCACCACCATCCCCCCACCCCCAGCAACAACAAAATCAAGAAGCAATTTTTCAGAACTAACTTTGACATCATTCTGGAAAGAAGTCAATGGTTGAAAGCAATGAAACAGGAAAGCAACAGATGAGAAAAAAGCAACTTAAACATGGTAGGGAAACTTTGTGACATTTTGCTTGCTCTTCCTACACGCCTGTCCCAGCACGAGAGCAGATTTGAAGGTGACAGCCTGAATTCTCAGTGGGGGACCCTATCCCAAAGATTTCTTCAAAACTTTACAAGGTAGAAAAATAACCCAGATAAGCCTGGGGAAAAGAATAAAATTGAAGTCTAAAAAGAAAAGCTCAGGAGAATTTCTTTCAAAATTTAGGTCATTCAAAAGCACCCATTTACTAGTAAATTTAGAATTTTCAAGGTCATAAGCAAGTACAAGGTAAAACACATGCACACATGAGACCTTAGGTACCCTGGATTTTGTTTTGGATTGATCCTTAAGCTCAATATAAACCTTGATAAATATTGAAGAAGTTAAAAGAGTGAAAGTCTACAAAGACTAAGAGAGACTACTTTTTTTGTTCCTAACAGGCAAGAAGATTTCTATAAATATTAGCTGAACACAGAGTAACAGACT
The DNA here is from genome assembly GCA_004024925.1 of Scalopus aquaticus. Classification (NCBI taxonomy): domain Eukaryota; kingdom Metazoa; phylum Chordata; class Mammalia; order Eulipotyphla; family Talpidae; genus Scalopus; species Scalopus aquaticus. Next base: position 44,108 of record PVIJ01006354.1, on the reverse strand, counting down.
TCAAGAATCACACATGACAAGGAATAAGGAATAGACTTTTCAAATACAGCTTGGAAAAGTCATTACCAGATAGGCTACTACAATCTTCAATAATTAAAGAACAAGTAAGCCTGAGGGATGAGCAAAATTATTCAAATATCCAGCTTTCAATGACAATTACACAAAATACAAGCAAGCAAAGAACCAAGAAAGTATGGACACTTCACAGGAATAAAATAAAATTACAAAAACTATCCCTGAAAAAGTCCACACATTGGAATTATTGGACAAAGATTTTATGACAACTGTTAGAAATGTCTAAATAACTAAGTAAAAAAGAAAAACAAAAGAATAAACAAAACCAGAAAAATAAGGCATGAATACAATTAGAATATTAAAAGTATATTCAAATTATCTATGTAACAAAATAAGAATTCTTCAGATGAAAAGTACAATGACTGAAATAAAAAAAAATCACCACTAGAGAGGGGTTTATAGTACATGTCATCAGGCAGAAGAGACAGCAACTTTTAATAAGGGAGACTTAAAATCATTGTATCTGAGGAGGAGAGAGAGAGGGAAAAAATGGAGAAATTAAAAGAGCCTAAGGGAACTATAGAACATAAAGCAGATCATATTGATTAAAGGAGAAGCGAGGATAAGAGGAAGAAAGAATACTTGAAGGTATTATGGATGAAAGCCTACTAAATTTGATGAAATACATAATACTACATATACAGGAAGCCCAGAAAGTTCCAAGTAAGATAAACTCAGAACTCCACATAGAAAAACAATATTACATTATCAAGAGTCTGAAACAAAATAAGCCATGTTGAAAAGGCAACTCACATAATAGGAGAAAAAAGTATCAAATCATATATGTTATAATGTTTTAATATCCAGAATATATTAAAAATAAACTCCTTTAACTCAGTTGAATAATACAGCACAAAAAATGGGCAAAGGACATGAGTGAATATTTCTCCAAAGAAGATATACAAATGACCAAAAGCATATGAAAATATTCTCAACACCATTAGTCATTTATAAATGGAAATTAAAACTACAAAGATATAACACCTAACACACACTTGATGGCTATGATAAAAAAAAGTAACAGTGTTAGCAATGATGAATAGATATTGGAATTCCCATGCGTTGCTAATTACAACACAAAATGGTTTAAACCACCGTGGAAAAGAGCCTGGCAGTTCCTCAAAAATTTAAACATCTTAGCAGAGCAATTAGGCAAGTAAAGGATGTTAAAAGAATCCAAATTGGAAAAGAAGTAAAACTATCAATATTTGCAGATGACATAATAATATACATAGAAAATCCAGGAACACTGAAAAGGTAGCTTTGACAAATTGTTGGAGATTGAATGACAGTGAGAGACTCCTGTGGGCTTCCTCTAAGGAGGAATCTACACTTCCGTTGCTTTTACTTTTAATAATCACACCAAGTTCTCATCGTGAAATTCCAGAAAGATTTTTCTGGCTGTGGTAGGTAGAGGGGGAAGATAAATCATTATGAAATACATCCAGAGCCTTCTCTTGTAACAATAACTATTCAAAGGGTAAAAACACTATCAGAACTGTATCCAAAATAGGGAAAGGATATTTCTCCATCAGCAGTCATTTGTTACTTTTCTGTGTTATCTAAAAAGGAGAGAGCAATACTAACAGAGACACTTGTGAAAATTAACAGTCCAGAGATACAGGCCCATAAAATAATGAGGTGTACAGAACAATTTTCTTCTCTCATAACAATGCTTTAGTGTAATAACAATGGATTAAAATGAAAGAGTTGAAAGACAAATATTCTGTCAGTAGGAGTACTTGGTGAATTCAAAAGTAAACAGGGCACAAAGCAAGGACACTAGAGGAATTTGAAGCCTTGGGCACATAAAACCATGGGCACATTAAATATTTAAAATTATAACAACAGATTAATGTAAATCTTCATACTAAAGACCTATTTACCTCAATTCTTACTTCATAAAACATGTCTAGCTTTCAACAAAAAAAATAAAAGGCATTCCAAAAAAGATGAAAATATACAGACTGAAAGGACAAAATACACATCAAACTAGAATCAGCTATCAGGCAGATGATTAAATTATCAGATAGGGAAATTAAAATAATGATGACTTATTTGTTAAAGGTTCTAATGGAGAAAAACAGATGACATGCAAATACAGATGCATAATATAAACAGAGAGATGGAAATTCTTGGAATGAAACAAAATAACATTTACATAGTGAAACAGTTACATATAGAAATATAGATTTGTGTATCTGCACATGAAATTAAATTTATAAATATATATATATATATTGCTGTATCATCTTAGAGAACCTAGTTATTACAGAAGCAATGAGCACATGAGATTTTAATTTCTAATACTATTCACTAACAAAAGGAATTAGGACTCCTTGAGGAAATGGCTGATTTTAGGAACTGGATAGGAAATGTACAGGATGAAACTGGAATATCATGCATGCTAGAAAGTCAGAAAGGGCTAAGGAAACAAAATATATTTATGTTAAAGGGGGTGGATGTAAATATATTAAAGGCAATCAGGAATCAATTGAAAAAGGAGTGTTCGTGTTACATGTAAAACAAATTCATCTTTTACAGCTTATTTCCTATATATACAAGGAATTGTTGCATTTGTCATTTTAATGTAAATTAGTATTAAGTGTATTGTATTAAATACATAAAGAAGTTAACTAGAAAAAAAACAAAGAGCTCAGTGGCCAACATTGAACAACTGTAACAACAAAATAATAAAAAAAAAAGTAGTGCTGAGTTACAACCTAAAGTATGAAATAAATGTACTTAACCATACTCATACAAACCAAAGTCTGAATAAATAAACTGGCAGCAGGGACAAATCTTCCATGTAAAATTTCGATAATTGTCTTTAGATACTCCATTGTCAAGGAAAAGGAGCATAACCTCTCACTCTGTATATGTGGGCCGCACACAGACTTATTTTCAAAGACTGCAGTATGGGAAAGGGAAAAAGTAAGTTTACAGTGGGACAATCTGACAACACTACTTCAATCAGGCAGTCAAGGTTAACAACACAGTAGTAAATCGTATTGATAGTATATTGATATTATGTGGTAAAATGGTACTTTAGCTCTATGGTCTTAAGAAAAATGTAGCTCCAAACTAACCATGAGAAAAAAATAAAACATCCAGATTAAGGGGCTTTCTTGGTTTCCTTCACTTAGTAAATTATTTTCTTATTCCTTTTGGATGTCTGTGAGATTATTCATACTTGTAATCACACAAACTCATCTGGTTTCAACATGTACGGATTGTTTTTATTTAATGTTTCCTGCTACCTGGTGGGATATCTCAGTCTAGAGTCAAACTTCCTTTTTTCTGAAGTGTTTCATTTGATCATGAAATAGAATATTCATATATATTTTGTTTCACTTGTTCTAGTTTCTTCAGAAAGAAAAACAAATTGAGAGCTTCAGTTTTTGTCTTCCATCTCTAACTTCTTAATACTCTGCAGTGATATATGTTGAGTTTACAGTCCACTGAAGATAAACCAACATGGGAAAAAGTAAAACTTTTTTTTTCTTGGTTTTATGATTTGTGAGGTATTACTGAAACAGAAATAGGTCACTTGAATATTTCATGCTTCACCTGTCATTATTGAGCTTGCTTAACATCTGTAAAGTTGAAACTAAGGCATCTCTGTCTATCTTCCAAACTACTTAGTCTTGGTACAAGTCATTTCTCTTGGATAAGAGACTGACAAGCAAAAAGTAACATTCACTTAAGAACACTTTCTTGCCCTTATTTAGTGTCACCTTCAACATGATGCTCCCCTTTCTTTATCTTCCATACCCCAGAGTATATACAATATTTTAAAAGATTTATTTATTTATGCATACAAGCTGGGGCACAGACCAGAGGCATAGGGCAGTGAAAGGGCTCACAAGAGACAGAGTGGGGAGCAGAACAGGCAGATAGATGGAAACACACCGCTGAGGGGAGCAGCAGGTGAGGCAGGAGAGGTCTGCTGCACCATGTGGGATTCTCCCTGGCCATGCGTTGAACTCGCATCGCCTCTGCCACAGCTCCACAGCGCAGCGCTTAACCGTTGCTCCACCAGGGAGGCCCTATACCCCAGAGTACATACAATTTAAGGGGCATTAACAATGAAGAATTTTTCCAAAAATCTACATGGCTTTCTTTTAGAAGAAATGTGTGACAGATCTTGAGATTGTTCATCAATTTGACAATATAAGTTAGTTTCCTTTAAGCTCTTTCTATGAGAAATTATAAAATCATAATCATACTCTACTGTTTTCATATGTTTATGTGTATGAAATAAAAAGGTTTTATGTATGAAGAGATTATTTTATATACTGATAAACATATTTCAATAAGGATTTCTTTTAACTCATTACTTTTTATGTCATTGTTATATGTTCAACATAAATTACACTGGTAAACATTGAGATCGTTACTGACTTAAAAAGGCCCTAATCGGTAGTATCTTGGTGTGCTGAACATGAATATAACCCTGAAAAGTTTTTATTAGCTCTCATCTGAAGATATTTCATATAATTCAGTTTATGTATTTCATCATGTAAATTTATCCAGTAGGACTGCAACAACATCCTAAATCAGCCTAGAATGATGTAATATTGCATCACATTGCATAATACCATCATGCACACATCATACAGAGTTGATTGCATCATTTTCTGAGGCAATGCAATACTACTGCCAGGCGGCTGCTGAAGTAAGCTGACGTCAGCAGCGCACTATAGAAAGCCCTGTAGGAAAGGTTGAGCATTGAAAATATTTCAGACTTTGTGCGAGACAGTTGAAGCTACTGTTCCATAGAACTGTTATTATTTTATCCATTTAGGCACAATACAGAACAGTCATGTCTCGAAAGTGCATTAATAGCGTGGACAATTTCTGCTCTATTTGTGGGGAAGTGACATTTGCCAACCAGAAGAAAAGTACCACTTCTCAAGTAAAGAAGGCTTATCATCTTGACTTCGGATGCAAGGCTGGTGACCAAGACAAGCCTTGGGCCCCGCATATATGCTGTGCTACATGTACAACACAGCTTTCACAGTGGTTCAGTGGCAAAAGACCATCAATGCCATTTGCAGTCCCCGTAGTGTGGAGAGAGTCAAGCAACCACATAAAAGACTGTTACTTCTGCTTGGTTCCTCCTCTTTGTGGCAGAATAATGAAGCAAAAGAAGTCACGAATAGTCTACAAAGATTTCATCTACATTGAGACCAGTTCCACATGGTGAGGGACTTCCTATTCCAGAACCTCCAGCAGAACATTCTCTTGATTCATCTGATGAGGACAAGGGTGAGCCGACCTGTTCTTCTCCTGTTCCATCAACATGCAGTGATCCAGATTTTCACTGTGGTGCATCATGAACCCCAAACAGACTCACACAGGAAGAACTAAATGACCTGGTTCGTTATTTGGACTTATCCAAGAACAAGGCAGAATTGTTAGGATCAAGACTCCAACAATGGAATATTCTAGAAGAAGATGTCACAATTACTTTCTATTGAAAGTGAAGCAAAGATTAAAGAGGGAGTTTTTGGGCGTCCTCAGATTAGAGAGTGCTTCAAAGATGACCGGTTCAACAACTTGCTGCAGGGTGATGCAAAACAAGCTTGGAATGCTTTTCTCCTAGGGTCTACAAACTTTCTTGGGAATGTTAGGGCAGAAAACTACAATGAACTAGTAGAAGACATGCTGATACAGTATCAGAAACTTGGCTGCAATATGTCTCTAAATATCCACTTCCTTCATTCCCATCTGGATTTCTTCCCTGAAAACTGTGGTATGGTTAGTGATGAACATGGCGAACGTTTTCATCAAGATATCGCATCAGTGGAACAAAGATACCAGGGAAAATGTTCCACTACGATGCTGGCTGACTACTGCTGGACACTCCCCAGAGATGCTCCTGAACAGCTGTACAAAAGACAAGCGAAGAAATCTAAGAAGTAGTTTATGACTTGATTTTTTACAGGTATTACTGTAGGCCTATTACTATTGGCATGCATTTCGTAATGTAAACATCCATTTATTGCAGATTACCAAAAAAACCTAGAGCCAAAATTAGAATTTGACTGTCATATTCATGTTGAGCACATGCAAATTGATAGGAAATGACTACTTTTATTTCAGTAACATGACTTTTGTAAAAATTTGTTGACCAGTGTTATTAAATGAAAGAATTAGGCTACCAAATATCATATATCTAGAGAGACGACAATGAATTCCATTACATTTAATAGCTGTTTTTTCTTGGTGGTTAAATTATTTGTGGTTACTAATTTATAATTCCTACATTTTAATGAAAATGTATTAACATATACATTTTTCTGTTTATAAATGTGCTTTCCTTTACAATGACTAAACAAATTCTTGTTTTCATGGAGCTGGTATAACAATTTTTCATGTACCAAATTGATAAATGTAATTTTATTATGTATCAGAATGTAAGTATCACAAGAAAATTACAAAGATCTATCTAGGTTCAAAACAGGATTATTACTCAAAGTCATTTAACCAAACTTTTATTTATATATATATATATATATATATATATATATATATATATATATATATATATATATATATATATATTATATATATATTATATATATATTATATATATATAATATATATATTATAGATATATATATATAGAATTGAATTGTGTATATATATATATATATATATACACAATTCAATTCTCTCTCTCTCTCTCTCTCTCTCTCTCTCTCTCTCTCGCTAGCTCTCGCTCTCGCTCTCTCTCCCCCTCCCCCTATCTATTACAATTAATCCTGGTAATTTTATAAAGAAATATGAAAATATGTCCTTTGTGTAACGGGATCTATTATCCCACATTTTGTTAGGAAAATTCCTAATTCTGAATGTTAGTTTTTTTTCTGATATGAGATAGGAGAAATAATCACCCTTTTATAAAAGGCCCAAGTATGGTCTTAATCTGCCACAACCACTCTACCATAACAGAAAGCACTGAGTGGTTTGATGGACCTTAACCTTGTAGTCTAAAGGACTAGAAAATATGTTTTTATGTCTCCACTTCTGGTACCTGAGTCACTTTATCTGAAACTGTCCCTACCACTTCTTTATACCCAGTCTAAGCATAATTCCTCATTCTACTCTATACCCTCTTCCCAAGTAACAACTGTAAATTCTGATAGCAATCATGAGTAACTATAACCTAATTTCAGCTTATCTGCAATTTCAGTATGTTGTGACAACTGCCACCCACAGTGCACCCCGATTCTCTTCTCCATCCCCCTTGTCTACCTTTTATACACACGTGTGCATGCACACACACACCCTCTGTATATAAAATTCAGCAGAACAGTCTACTCATAGTCCCAGTCTTAATTGTGTTTTCCAGATGCCTTGGTCTCTACTCTACCATCCAAATTTATAATAACTAAATATAATTATTCCCATGTCCCTAGAAAGTGACATTTCAGTCCTATGCACTACCTTGGATGGGAGAGCATGGTCCCTAGATGACTGTGATAATGGTTGTCTCTTACTAGGTAGGTATATATAATCATTTTAAAATATTTTAAAGACATTATAACTCAAAGTAGTGAACTTTTTTTCTCTAATCCATAATTCATAATACAGTAGCCCTTCTGCAGTTTTCATTTGAGCCAATGAAATCTTAGATAATTTGTACATTTGTTTGGCTTTCTCTAAAAGTATTCTTTAGAAGGCATAAATAAATGCCAACTTTTTATTCTGTTCTTCTACAAATTTCTGTCTTTGCCATCTGTGTTTTAGGAATACATGTTTTTATGTTTGTTTTATTTTTATGAGTAATATAACTGGGGAATAACCTTAGAAAACTAGAACTGTCAGTCTCTTTGTTTTCAAAGAAGGAAATGAAGTTGTGGACTAGGTGTAGTATACAATTAATTCAAACATGATGTATGACTTCAATGTGTCTTATCTTTTCTCCGCTGGTCTCTATACATGTCTATTCAGATAAGCCATCTTTGCTATTAAAATTCTGAATCTAAAATTCAAGCCAAAGCAACTAGAAATTCAGAAGTTCAAAGCAAATGAAGATATGGTTTTGTACTTACAGGCAAACCTTAGATCTGAGGCATACAGCAGGGGAGGGGGAGGGAGAGAGGGAAAAACAGGGGAGGGAAGAGCAGAAGAGACTATGGTGATGGTTCCTGGGTGCCATGTGGTGGGAGAATAAGAGGGCTACACCTGAGTGGAGAAATCTAGTATTATACAAAAATGAACAATGAAGTAAGAAAACAAAATAAGATATAGTTTTGTTTAAAAAATTAATATCATGAAAAAACTATGCTTTGTATTTATTACTTGAAGTGTTTGGAATTAAATGACTTGCTTCACCTGTTAGCAGGTAGTAAAATCTTTTATAGATGCTTTCCTGTTCCTACATATTGTTTATTACTAGCACACTGTGCCTGTAATAGGTCCCCAGAAAAGAAATTACATTGCATCTCATATAAAGTTAGATTAATTCACATAAAGCTCAGCACATATTTATACACTTTCAAATTCCATACAAATGTGAAATTAAAATAAGGTTGGAACATAAATCCATTTTTTAAATCCTTACAACAAGCCTATGAATTGGTATCAAGTCACTTTCACAGGACAGGTCTGCATGAAGGGAATAGTGTTCCTAGATATAGTAAAATTTTTTGTTGACTGGCAAGGTGTAAGACAAAAACAATGAATGGATTACAAACTGGGGCACAAAACAGGTGAGATTAGGTAGTTCAAGAAAAAAAAACAATCCTCCACTTTACCCTTTAAAGTCCCATGCAAACATGATTTAATCTTTTTACACTTAATTTATGTCCAGTTTAGAGCTTTGCTTCCTAGGCTTGGAACACTGATTAGGAGTAAGACCTTTCTTATATTGCTCCCTCCATCATGCTTCACTCTGAATTCTCCTTTGTATTTATAGATAACATGATTTTTTCATCTGCTCTGATCCCTAAGAGAATAGTACTGATAGTAGCAATATAGGGAAGCAAGGCGTATTATTATTCCCAATTCACTGATAAGGGAATCAAGGCTTAAAGAGTTCAACTATTACTCTAAATTAAAGAGCTATTAAAAAAGGAATATTCAAAATTTGACTATGCAGTCTATTCTCAATCTACACTATGACATCTATTCCAGAAAGTGAACCATACCTCATATAAAAACATTTCTAGAAACTACTTGCTGTAACAATTGACTTTCAACATTAGACTGTACCACTTGTATATATTATCAAAATATTGATAGCTCTTGACCATACATTCTACATAGTCAGTACCCTGATAACCATTCATTCATTCACTCATTCAAAAGTATGGAAATATATATGGGAATATAGTAATGAGCAAAGAAGGTATTGTCTTGGTCTTCATGGGGTTTATAGTATAGTAGAGAAAAAGCAAAAATATAGATACATCAGCATAAACCAAATGTTAAGGAGCAATAAAGAGTACCTTTGTCCTGAGTTCCCTACACCAAAGAGAAATGAGAAATACTAGTTGCTAACATTGATAATTGAATCAGGGCAATAGGATATTCTACAGGGTAGTTTAAATAAAATTCAACTTATCTATTCACTCTTACTCTTTAGTTTTTAAAAAAATTCAAGAGATAGAACACAAACGTAAGGGAAGAGATTTCCTTCTTATGTGTTATTGTTTAAAGTTTATAAACTAGGCATCTGCCTTGATTCTTGTCTTGTTTCTGGTTGTCATAACATTCTTGCCTTGTATCTTATATTAGGTAATAAGCAGTATTATATTTTCCTGTATCATGTTCCTACCTTGGTACTCTGAATGGCATGTCAAAACAGCACTTAGCTCAATAGGACTAATTTTATGAGTACTCCTGGAGAATGAAAGGTTCTTTCATCAGGAGTGCCAATCTTTCCACGGTCCCTTGAGGGAAAGTGATTGTCTTTATCTTTGTCCAACACGACTGCAGATAGCATTTAAGTTTCTCTCTCATTAACCATCTACTTTATAAGCTCTCAATCAATTTCTTATTGACAAAGACTCAACACTGACCTGATTGGGCTAATTAATTCTTTCTTTATATCTCAGCCAGACTCCTTCTTGGCCTACTGAATCTTAGCAGGTATTTCTGTCTCTAGTTTGTAGCCATGACTGATAAAGATTTATTGTTCTAAGCTAAGTCCTAGGTCCAACATACTGGTCCCAAAGAGCACAGAAATTAGGCAAAAATTAAACAAGGTTTAAAATATGGGTGAGGATGTGGGTTTCTGTTTCTAGAAGTATGGAAGATTAGATCATTTGGAAGACTGTCCTACTATAAAACAATTCTAACTTACAAAGAAGATACTTAGTAAAATATCATGGGACATATAAGCTATAGGAAGCTCCAAAAACAAAATAATCTCCCATACACATACTTTGTAAAAGGTAAAAATACCAAAAATAAATCTAAATTGGGAGTGATCAATAAGCAAGAAGAGAGAAGAGTATAATCATGAAGGAAAATGCCAATGGAAGGGATATATGCTCTCCTATGCTCACCACAGTACTACTTATATAGCCAAGCTATGGAAACAATATGTGCCCAAGAACAGATGAGCAGGTTAAAAAGATGGAGTACCTACACAAAATGGAATACTACTCAGCTATTAAAATAAATGAAATCTTGCCATTTGTGACAACTTCAATGGAACTTAAGGTTGAATGGAACTTATGCTGATCAGAATAAGTTAGAAGGAGAAAGACATATCAGATGATTTAATTCATACATAGAATACAGAGAAATAAAACAAAGGAACAAACAAAATAAAACAAACCAATCCTAGAAATATGACTTCGGAATTTAGGCTACCACAGAGGAAGTGTGATGATAGTGCACAAAGGGAGAGTGGGCCCAAAGGTTTATGGTGAAGGACTATGAGTGCTTTGGGGGTGTGTGTGGTGTGGTAACATACATGAAAAGGTATGCACTTATTCCCCTAAATAATATGCAATTTTGTAAACCAAAGTTGTCTCAAATTAAAAAATCTTAAGGTCATTCTTTACAGAAATAAAAAAAACATTTTAGATTCATATGGAACCACAAAATAAACAAAAAAACAATGTAATGTTGAGGGAAAAAAGAAGTGGAGGCATCACAATTCCTGATTAAAACTATAATACAAGGCTATATTAACTAAGCAGCATGGTAATGGCACATAAATAGAAGCAAAGGATAATGCAATGTAAATAAATTCCCAGAAATAAGTAACTAATAATTGATAAATGAGCTATGAATACTCAATGGGAAAAGGAAAGTGTCCTCCATAAATGGTGTTAGGAATACTGAATCATTACACAGAGATGAATGAAATTGAACTGCTAGCTTACATCACTCACAAAAGTTAACTTGAAATGGATAAAAGACCTAAACAAAGGTAAGACCTAAACTATAAAAGTTTAGAAGAAAACCAAGAAAATGTTCCTTGGCATTCATTGGTCATGGCAATGATTCCTGGATGACATCCAAAATACAACATGCAATATGACTAAATTAACATGTGGGGATACATCAATCTAAAGAGTTTCTATATGGCAAAAGAAGTAATCAAAATGAAAAGACAACCTATGGAATGGAAAAAATGTTATGCAGCTCATGTATTAATAAACAGGTCAAAAAAAGACATCACAAGAAAAAATAGTGAATACTGTGAGCTGAACACCCAACATATATGTCAAAATTCATATCCAACTACCAAAATTTGTGGGATGTCATCAAAATGATGCTTAAGAGAAATTTATAAATAGAAAAACTTAGGAAGAAGGATACATTTTAAAGTTAATGAGCTAAGCTTTTTCTTTAAGAAACTAGTAAAATGACAAATCTAAAATAATAGAAGGTACATAATAAAAATGAGATCATAAATAAAAAAAATCAGAAACAGATAATAATAGATAAAAGTTTATGTGGTTTAAAAACATTATAGAATCAGGGGCCTCCCTGGTGGTGCAGCGGTTGGGCGCTGCGCTGTGGAGCTGTCAGCAGCGGCGATGCGAGTTCAGCGGCGATGCGAGTTCGTCGCCCAGCCGGGGAGAATCCCACACAGTGTGGCAGACCTCTCCTGCCTCGCCTGCTGCTCCCCTCAGCAGTGTATTTCTGATCTGCCTGTTCTGCTCCCCACTCTGTCTCTGGTGAAGCCTCTCGCCACTCCACCCCTCTGGCCTGTACCCCAGCTGCATGTATAAATAAATAAATCTTTAAAAAAAACATTATAGAATTGTTGGGCTGATGAAGCAAAGAAAGACGTCACGACCACTTCTTTAGACTTCGGGTGTCCATCATAAGCCTGAATTATTATATATTCTTCTTGCCCAACTGGCTATAAATCAGAAGTCCCCAAGACACCCCCCAAAGTCTAGATTTTTTTTTTACATACAAGCTGGGGTACAGGCCAGAGGCATGGGACGGCGAGAGGGTTCACCAGAGACAGAGTGGGGAGCAGAACAGGCAGATCAGAAGTACACTGCTGAGGGGAGCAGCGGGTGAGGCAGGAGAGGTCTGCCCCACCATGTGGGATTCTCCCTGGCCGGGCGTCGAACCCGCATCGCCGCTGCTGTCACCTCCACAGCGCAGCGCTCAACCACTGCGCCACCGGGGAGGCCCGAAGTCTAGATTGATATGCTAGAACAGCACATATATCTCAGGAAACCTGTTAACTCAAACTCACCAATCTATTATGAAGGTTGTTACTTAGGAACAGCTAGATGCACAGGGAAGGCAAAGGAAAAATGGTGTAGAGCTTCCACACCTCTCCAGGTGTGCTATTCTCCCCAAATCTCCGCATGTTTACCAATCTGGAAAGCTCTCTAAAGCCCCTCTTTTGGGGCTTTTATGAAGACTTCATTACATAGGCATGACTGATTAAGTCATTGGCCACTGGCAATTGAACTCAAATTTCCACCTTCTCTTCCCTCCCTAATGGTCAGGGGTGTGGAAATTGAAGTTGAACCTTCTAATCACTTGGTTGAGTCCCCTGACAACCAGTCCCCATCTTTAGGGGCTTGCAAAAAGCCACCCCATCAACATAATTTTATCACTCTGAACAACTAGAAAATTCTAAGTCTTTGGGGGGCTGTTGGGCAGCAAATGTGAAGACCAAATATGTATTAGAAATGTATTTTGGTTATCTGAATAATCAGATATATGTCTATTTTTCTTATAAATCATGCTCTCATACTTATAGTTTCCACTATAAAGGATAATAGGCAGCACCAACATTGTAGGAGAGGCAGAAATATGATTTCTCTCCAAGGAGTAAATCTCATGTAGGGTGTGGATTAATCACAATCAAGAGGAATCTGAAAGGTGTGTAACGTTTCCTGGAGAACAGAAGGAAGGTTGTGCCTTGCATCTGGAACCCCAACCCATCGACCTCCCTCAGAGGACACAAAATCCTGACGACCTAGTGAAAAATGCGGGCCGGAATCAAAGAACTTTAGGAAATGGAGATCTCATTCTTAAAGGGCCTGTACAGACATATGCCCCAGGACCAACTGCAGTAACACTGGTCCAAAAAGTACTTGATTCAGAGGTGACGGAATCCCACTTGCAATTCTAATAGCAACTGGTCAAGAGATAGGAATTTAGAGGGATGATCCGCAGATCAGAGACACTGGTAGGAGCCATTTTGGCAATATCTTACAACCTTACTAACACTAGTGCTGTTGATTGCTGTTTTTGATACTTCCCTCAGCTTAAAAAAGCCTGTGGGGAAGGCCAAATGAGAGCTCCACTGCCCCTACAGTATAGTAAGTAGCACATCACAGCTCCGCATCCGAAAAGCACATCACAACTCCACTCTGATTCACCAGCTCGCTCACACTGTACCTTCAGCTGCCCAACTCTGCCTGCGATGTCCCTGTGCTGGGCCATCAGACACTGCACAGGGTGAGCTGTGCATGCTGCACCATAAGCTACACACTAACCAGGAGGACCAGTGGCTCTGACAGCCTGCCGAGCAGTAGCAGTACTCCTGAAATCCACAGGACATCATCTTCACAAGACCAATCCTTCAAGACCAGAGATGTAGTAGTATTCCAAAATATAGAGAGGGAAACAAAGACTCTTTGAGTGTCATGTCATACTCAAAATGATGAAAGAGAAAAGCCGCAAACCAAGAATTCTATATCTGGCAAGGTTAACATGCAGAACTGAAGTTTAAGAAATTGAGAACTGACACTAAGCTAAAGGAATACATTAACAAGTAGATCAGCCTTGCAAGAAATACTGAAGAACTTCTAAAAAAATATAAGAAAAAAATCTCACTGAAAAAGATAAGTATTATAAAAGTGATGGATTAATCAACTGTAACAGAAGTAGAAAGATTAAAAACAAGTGTAGTAAAATTAATAAGATACAAGAATTAGTTAAGATGGATACATGTAAGTTAATCAAAATGAGTCATCAAATGTATAAAGTGTGTGGGAGAATAAAAACATAAGTTTTGAAATATGTTAAAATATATGTATCAACTCAAAACAGAATGTCATACACACAGAATGTTATATCTGAACCTTACAGTAACCACAAAGCAAACACAGTAAATACATGAAAGAAAATGAAAAAGGAGTCTAAGTATACCACTAAAGAAAGCCATCAAACTTTAAAGGCAGAGAAAAAGAGGGAACAAAGACAAAGCATGAAAATAACCACAGCACAATTTAAAAAATGGCAATAAATACATATAGTCAGTAATCATCTAGAAAGCAAAAAACAAAATCTGGTGCATTTATACTCATAGCAGACCAAATACTTAAAACAAAGAGCATAATTAAAGACAAAGATAGATACTACAGGGCCTCCCTTGTGGCACAAGGGGTTTAATCTTAGCACTATGAAGTTATCGTCAGTCACTGCAGCATGAGTTCGATCCCCAGCCAGGGAGCTAATCTACATGGCGTTGCAGACCTCTCCTGTTGCGCCCGCTGCTCCGCTCAGCAGTGTATTTCAGTAGATCCACCTGTTCTGCTCCCAACTCTGTCTCTGGTGAATCCTCTCACCCCTAACACCTCAGGCCTACACCCCAGTTCTTGTATGCATAAATAAGCAAAATAAGTCTTTTTTATAAAAAAGATAGATACATAATGATACATTGTTCAATCCATCAAGGAGATGTAAGAGTCATTAATATATATGCATCTAACATAATTGTGCATATATGTGTGTATATACATATATATGTGTATATATAGTAATAGAACTAAAGGGAGAAATTGACAACAACATTTCACTTGTATCAACATATAGATTTTCCAGACAGATAATCAACGAGTAAACATTGTCCTTAAATGACACATTAGACCATATGGATTTAACTATATAGAGAACATTCCATCCAAAAAACAACAGAATATAGCTTATTTCAGTAGCACATATACTAAAATTGGAATGATACAGAGAAGATAAGCTTGGCCTCTGCGCAAGGCTGACAAACATATTTGTGAAGCATTCCCTAAAAAAACCTCCCAAAGCAGTAAAATATATATTCTTTTCAAGTGCACAAAGAATATTCTCAAGGATAGATCATATGTTGGGACACAAAATGTACCTCAATACATTTAAGAAGACTGAAATCATATCAAACCCTTTTTATGACCAATAATGGTATGAAGTTAGAAATCAACCACAAGAACAAAGTAGAAAAATCAAAAATATGTGGAGATTATACAACATACTGCTGAACAACTATTGGGCCAATGAGGAAATGAAATGAAGAATGAAAAAATACCTAGAGACAATGAAATTACCACTATCAAAATCACTGGGATTGAGTAAAAGTGATACTAATGGGAATTTTATAGTAATATAAGCTGTTCTTAAGAAATAAGAAAAAGCAAAAACAACCTAATTGTACATGTAAAGGAACTAGAAAAAGAAGACCAAACAAATCCCATTGTATGTAGAAAGAGGGAAATAAAGTTAAAGTGGAAATAAATGAAATAGTTACCAGAAAGTCAATATAAAAGATCAATGAAAACAAGAGCTGGTTCTTTGAGAAAATAAACAAATTAACAAACTTTTAGACAGACTCATTAATACAAAAGGAGAAATAATTCAAATAAATCAGAAGTGAAAGAGGAGAAATTACAATGGATAACACAGAAATAAAAAGATCATAAATGACTACTATGAATATATGGTGTGTGTGTGTGTGTATGTATGCCAACAAAATGGACAACCTAAAAGTAACAGAAATATTCTTAGAATTATACAATGTTCTAAGAATGAATCATAAAGACAAGGAAAGTCTTAACAGATTATTAGTAAGGAAATTAAAACTAATTCAAACACATGAAAAAACCCCACAAAATTCCAGGATCATATGGTTTCACTGGTGAATTCTACTAGACATTTAAAAAAGTTTAATACCTATCATTCTCAACTCTTTTTAGAAACTGATGAGGACAGAATGCTTTCCAACTCATTTTACAAAACTAAAATTCACCCAGTACCAAAATCAGACAAGAACATCACACAAAAAGAAAACTACAGGCCAATATCTAGGATCAACACAGATGTGAACATCTTCTACAAAATATTGTCAAAACTGGATCCAAAAATATATTTAAAGGTTATACACCATAATCAAGTGATATTTATTCCAGCACTGCAAGACTGGTTCAACATACAAAAATCAGTCTACGTAATATATCACATAAATAAAGAAGGATAAATATCATATGATCATCTTGATAGAAGCAGAAAAAGTATCTGACAATATCCACAATCCATTTATGATAAAAACTCTCAAAAAATGAGTATAGAAAGAATGTACTTAAATAGAATAATGCTGTATATGACAAAACCATGGCTTACATACATCCTATTCAATAGGGAAAAACTGAAATCTTTTCTGCTAAGATCAGGGACAAGATAAGGATGTCTATTACCATTACTACACAAAATAGTACTGGAAGTACTAGACAGAACAATTAGGTAAAAAATAAAAGGTCTACAAATTAGAAAGGAAGGGAAATTGTCACTATTTATTGATACAATGATGTATAGAAACCCTATCGACTCCATTAAAATACTGTCAGAAATAATAAAATGCAGAAAGTTGTTGGCTACAAAATCCATATACAAATATTTGTTGCATTTCTATATGAAACAATTATCTGAAAAAGAAATGAAGAAAACATACCATTTACAATCGCACCAAAATTATATAATATCTAGGAATAAATTTAAGCAAGAAGATGAAATATCTGTACACTGAAAACTATAATACACTGTTGGAAGAAATTGAAGAAGACACAAAGAAATTAATAGAATTTAATGCTCATGAATTGAAAGAATTAACACCGCTAAAATTGCCATTTTACCTAAAACAATAAGCAAATTCAACGCAACCCCTGTCAAAAGCCATTGGCATTCTTCACAGAAACAGAACAAAAAATCCTAAATTTCTGTATGGAACATTGATTCTGCATGGAATCACTTGGATAGTGAAAGCAAACTTCAGAAAAAAGACCAAAACTGGAGGTACTATGCTCCATAATTTCAAACTATAAAAGTAAGCTATACTTATCAAAATAGTACAGTATTGAAATAAAAACAGACACACAGAGATCAATGGAATAGAATGGAGAGCCCAGAAATAAACCCACATATAAATGGACAATTAATTTTTGACAAATTTGCTAAAAACATACAATGCAGAAAGGAAAGTTTCTTCATCAAATGGTTTTGGAAAAACTAGACAATTACATGCAAAAGAATGCAGTTAGACCACTATTTCACAAAAATGTTACAAAAATGATGTACACAAAAATCAATTCAAATTGGATGAAAGACATAAATATAAAACTTGAAACCATAAAATGCATCGAAGAAAACATAGGCAGCAAGCTCTTTGACATTGTCCTTAGAGCTGTCAGAGAACTCAACTCAAAAGGCAAAGGAAACAAAACAAAAACAATAATTAATCAAGCTAGAAAGCTCCTGCGATTGTTAAAACAAAAAGGCAACCTACAAAATGGGCGAAGATATTTGAAAAGCACATATCTAACAAAATCCCCTGGTAAGTGTGTATCACCCCAATCCATGACATCAAACTCTTTACTGAACTATTTGTTTTGTCATTTCATTAAATGATAAAAATGTCATTTTATAGGTAGAGATAATACACAGGTAATGAGTACTTAAATTTATCATAGAATTTAAATTGTCTACAGAGCTAAAATATTTACAAAATGCAAAGGATAAAGGGGGAAAATGAAGTTAGTGTTGCAAGACTTTTGTATTATGGAAGAAGTAGTAAAAATAACATGTTAGACTCCATGCTGTAAAAAATATATGTTATAATTTCTAGGATTATAACGTAGGGTTAGAAAAAAGAACCTGTAAGCAGCATGTTAATAGGAAAAAGTTATTTTAAAAATATGTTTTTAAATCATAAAGTAAGGATGAAAAGGAATACAAAATAAGAGGGTCAAATAAAAAATAAAAGTTAAGATAGCAGATACCCATCAATAGTAGAAATTACATTAAATTTAAGTTACTTATACTTTAAGTAAAAGACTAAGATGTTCATACTATCAATACATCATGGGAAAACACAACAATCTGCTACTTACCAGAAGACACAATTTAAGCAAAAATACACAGATAGGTTGAAAGTAAAACAATTAAAATGTTTACTGTGAAAATACTAAAAGGAAAGCTACTATAACTGGAGTATTGCCAAAACAAATAGACCTTAAGTCAAGCAATATTACCAGTGATAAAGAGGGAGATTTCATAAAATACAAAATGGCCAGTCCTTCCAAAAATATATTACTATTATACATTCATATTTATAAAGTAAACCTGTATAATGTAAATGAAAAATGTACATAAAAGCTTACATTTGGTACCAGAAATCAAATGGACACATACTTAACACTTTGGGGGCCTGGCACGAGTGTTAGATTCCCAAGTTTAACTAACAATCTATTAAATAAAACATACTGCCCTGTCTTGAAAAAAGCTAGAAGCTGGTTTAAATTGTGGCTTTATGACTGTGTTTTGGCAGATTAAAATGAAATTTAATTACTAATATATAACTTATTTTCTATTGATTAGTCAGTGGTATCTGGTTGGATAATAAAATATAGATATACACAATTCATAACTTATGAATATTCATGTAGTGCAATTTATTTTTTCTCTCCTTCCATGTCGTTATACTAAAGATTTCCATATAAGTTTTGTACTATTAACAGCGGGGATATAAAATATTAAAATATAAATTGTAATCATATTCAAAATACACAAATCTTAAATTTAGGCTCATAAAATTAAATGAATATAAAATATTAAAACAAAGTTATTTTTCACATACACTTTCAAGTTATTTTATATAGCACTAAAAATTATGTTAAAAATAAATACATATTTTAATTAATGAATATTTAAATTTTAAATAAAGAAAAAATTATAGTGGTTTTAAAACAATCAATCTTATCAAATAAAATTATAAATATAATTTGCAATTTTATCTTTCACTGTACACTGAATTGTCAGTGTAAAGAACTAATATCTCTGACACCTATTGAACTTTATATATCCACATTTTAAAGGGATATGAATATTAAATGTGGCAAAATATTTCTCATCTGCCTTGTAGAGTGGTTATGAAAACCATATAAATTTGTGTTTCCCTCCAGAAACAACTTTTGGAAAATAGTGAGAATAAAATAAAGGGGTATTTGGCACTACTGTAAAATAACTTTCCTTAAGCAAGGATCTATTGGATTCATGTTGTCTGAGAGAAAAAATAAAGCAAGTTAATCAGTGTTTTCTGTTACATAAGGCATCCAAAAATTCCCACAACCTGGAGCAGTATCTCTTTCCTACACATGAAACCCCTGGTATTTGGACATATTGGGGCCCAGGGCAAGGTAAATAGAAAAGACAGGCAGAAAAATGTTTTTCTTGATCTAAACATGTAAGACAGAACAGTCTGCTTGAGGTTGGGGGTCTGAGTGCCAGATGCTAAGTGATCTAAGTTGCTATGTATTATTTAATAAGTTTAATACTTTTTGTGTTTATAATATGGAAACGTAAAACACAGAGCCCAGGGAAGGTTCCTCTCATACCCTGTTACCAACGTGGTTCTGAATATCTAAGTGTAGTAGATAGAGTAAAAGTACGAGCTGATCATAGGAAAACTCCAGTGGAGGTCTGCTCCCAATGTCAGTGTGTAGAGAAAAACATAGAAGTGTTCATTTGAATGACTGTCAAAAACACATGCCAGTGTCCAGCATTATCCCACTCTGCCCAAATCTTCCACACAGAAGGATGGTGACAAGTGAGACGATCAGAGTATTAATTTTAATGACCATCTATGACAAACAGACAGTCTCTGTCCTTAGTCTAGTCTACTCCACTCCCCCACACAGAGAGATGGGAAAGCCATTTCTCTGCTTCCTGACCCATGTTCAAAACATGTGCACACACATATGTAGCAACCCACATATGAATATACACACACAAACACACCCTAAAACTGGAGAATTGAGTTCCATGGGTAGCTAGACTTTCAAGTATTGAACTTGACACCTGATTTAAAGCATTCTCCATCTGCCATTTGGGGACCTCAAGTTAACACTGACTTTTTGTAGACACATGTTAAAAAGAATGCTTGCCACATAACATATGCAGCCTAGTCCAGAAAAACAAAGCTTCCATTCTGGCTTCCTAGTCAGGTGAGCACCTATCAGGAAACACATTTGCCTTCACAATAGCAGAGAAAACCAATTTCAACATACCTACAATGCACAACCAAAGACATTATTCTGACATATATGAACAGGCAATGGAAATTTAACATATAGGTAAAAATTAACATCATGTAATAGCAAGCTTAAAAGCCCCAGAATATCAAGCTCAGAATAAATATAGTTCAGGAAAGAGTAAAAAAAACTTTTTCAGTATTCTGGGAAACATATGAGAACATTATAAATTGCTGGTTTGAACATAAAATGATACAGCCACTCTGGAAAAAATAGTTTGACAGTTTTTTAAATAATTAAAATTCAGCTACCATACAAGCTGGCAACTACACCCCTGGGCATTTATATCAGAGAAATGAAAATTTATATTATGCAAACACCTGTACACAAATGTCTATACTAGCTTTATTAGTAATAACCCCAAATTGAAACAGTTCAGATAAACTTTAAAAAATGATGGGTTAAACAAACAGTGGCATATCCATACCATGTAATGCTATTCAGTGATTAAAAGCAATGAACTAATGATACATGCAGCAACCTGTATGAATCTCTGGAGAAATATGCCGAGCAAACAAAGATAAATATATGCTGTATGAATACTGTATTTGTATGATATTTGTATGAAATTCAAAAATTATAGAAATGAAAAACAGATGAACAGATGAACAGGTGGCCAGGGGTTTACAAAGGGGTAAGGTGGGAGGAAAATGAGTATGGCTATAACAAGTCAAACTGAGGGATCTTTGTGGTAAGGGAAATCTTCCATACATTAACTGTATCAATTTCAATCTCAGTTGCGATATTGTAATATAGTTTTGCAAGATGTTATTACTGGGAGAAATGGGATAAGGGGCACATGGGATCTCTATTAATTTCTTCCATCTGCATGTGAATCTACAATTTCTCAAAATGAAAAGCTTAATTAGAAAATGAAATTGAATGTCATAAAGTATCAGAGAACAAAACAAGATTGTTACATGAAACTAAATCAATAGTGTGACTAGAAAAAAACATGGAAGAAATGCATTTATTTAAAGAGGAAGTAGGAAAAAATGTGGAAACAATGTTAACATAGGGCTCAACCTCATAGAGACAACATTATACTATTAGTAATTACAAAAGAGTAAACAGAGGAAATAAAGAAGACAACATTATTAAAGAATTAATAAATGTAAACTTCTAAAAGTTGAATAAAGTTATGAATCTTTAAAATGAAACAAAAATGTTTGGTCTTCCTATCTAGTTCTTTACATCTATCAGTACGTTTTACTGATTTCTTTGCACAGGCTTTTTATATTTCTGGTTAAGTGTATTCCAAAACAAAATTCTAGTTCTTGAATTTGTTTTAATATGCATCTTTATTTTTCTGGTTATAGATACTTTTTGGAATTGCTGATGTACTGTAAAATTCTTACTAGTATAATAACTAATATTTTGACAATCAGATCATCTAAATCATTTGAAAACATTCTCAGTTTTATATCAATTTCCAGTAATTACATGCCTTTCTTTCTTGTCTTAATGTCTGGTTAGGTCTTCTAGTAAAATGATAAATAGCACCAATTGTATTATTCCTGATTCTGAATGAGCTATTAATATGCTGCCATTCAACATTTTTATTCTAAGTTTATAGTAATGATATATTTATCAAATTAATGTTTTCTTCTTAATTTGCTATGAAATTTTAATATGAATAAGGATGTATGTTTCAAATATTTAATGTTACCTATTGAATTTAATTCAGTTCATATTATTTTATAATCAAAGTAACAATATATGTTGATTAAAATGATTTCATTTCATATGCAAAACCTGACCCAGGTCTCCACATAATTGATCATGAATTTTAAATAGCATGATAGATTTAAATTGCATTTAGAAAAGGGTAAAAATATAATTTTAAATTTAAAAATAAATACAAAAATTCCAGTCACATTAAGTCATCCAGAATTGTTAGATACCAGAAAATGTGTTTTACTCCAATTTAGACCTTAAGACTTGCCACTTTTATATGATATAGGCTGGAATTAATTGACAAGTGTGTAGTATTCTGTCAAGGAAATCAGTAGTCCATAAATTCAGCATTTATTTTAAATAATTATTCATAAGAAACTGAGTTATAGCCAGTTTCAGCACTGAGAGTAGGCAATCCACTCTTTCCAGTTTGTATACAGTTATTCTCAATATGCTTCCCCAATATACATGTCTCATGATATGAAGAAAGTTTCTTACCTAATCAAAACATACATTCAAATGATTTTTTCCTTGGGAAGGGGAAGTCATAAATTTAAACTAGGTAGGGAAACAGGACCAGTTCTGCTAGCAGTGATTCTTATAATATTTAAAAACCCTTTGTATTTTTTAAAATTTTTCAATTTCCCCATTTTTTGTTACAGAGCAAATGGCTTTTGCCTATGCAGATTATGCAGCTAAATGCTATGTCCACAAGAAGAACTTGAATCAAGGAGGCATACTCAGTTATCAGAAATGTTTACAAACACATTTCATATGAAAGTATAAAAAGTTTAAGAAAACATAAAATTTTGAGAGCTTTCTAAAAGAAAAATTAGAACAACCCATGACATCAGTTTTCTTTTCATGCTTTGTTATAATTTATATTTGCTTCATGAACAGAAAGATCAATAAATTATGCAAAATCATACTAATATTTAAAATTATATAGAAAAGCTTAGGTTTGAACATAATTTCACAATGTGATAAGCAAAGGGGTCCAATTAACCCCTTGGACAAATTACTATTTCTTTTACCAACTCATTTTTTTCATAATCTAAAGAAAAAATTCTTAGCCACCTGGTTAGTGTTTCTTAGTATTTTAATTAAAAAAACAATATTTATTAAAAACACTCCATAGCTAACACTTTTAGTGCTCCTATCAAACTCAGGCAAGAAATTATTCAATTCATAAATGTGCTTTCTTTGCATTTTAATGGAAATGAAATTAGATCTGTCTTATCAGAGGAGGGACTAGTCAACACTAAGGGAAATAGGTACTGCCAAATAGACAATTTACATAAATAAATCTGCCTCCTTTATAAATCGGAAGCCTTTTCATAAGAGTTTGAAAAGCAACATCACTTCCCAAGCTGACTTTGAATTGATGGACTAGTGGTGAGTTTGATAAGATTTAACCAAAACCTTTCCTTTCTTCTCCACACTGGGTAAATTTTAAGCTTTGCTTTTCCCATGATATCTATCTAAATGTTAATGCTGTCCATCCTTTCCATACCATTACTGCATTCCTAGGGAAGAAATGCATATCCTGTACACAGCAATTCTGTTCAGTCTGAAATAATAGACATTCTGAAATACTTAGTACTGAATAATTCATTTATACAATTACAAAATGATTGCAAAGCTTGCTTTTACAGGATTTTACTAACTTGCACTGAAAGATACTATATGAAATAATTGGATGATATAGCAAATGTGATTGTCCAAGAATGTACATTAAGGAGACTTCTTTTTGTTTTTGTTTAAAGATTCATTTATTTATGCATACAAGAACTGGGGTGTAGACCAGAGGTGCGGGGTGGGGAGTGAGTATTCACCAGAGACAGAGTGGGGAGCAGAATGCACAGATCTACTGAAATACATGGCTGAGGGGAGCAGCAGGCAAGACCAGAGAGGTCTGCTGAGTCATGTGGGTTAGCTCCCTGGACTGGATTGAACTCATGTTGCAGTGGCTGGAGATAGCTTCATAGCGCTGAGAATTTAACTCCTGCACGACCAGGGAGACAGAGACTTCTTTGTTTTGGGGTTTTGCGTGTGTGTGTGTGTGTGTGTGTGTGTGTGTGTGTGTGTGTGTGCGGTGTGTGTGTGTGTGTGTGTGTAAATATTAACCCTACTGAATCATACAGAGAAGTATTCTTCAAGTTAGAATTAATTATTAAAGGTCACCTAGGCCACATTCCCACCAGATTAAAAATAAATTTCTCCATAGCGCACCTAACAACAGGTCATTTATTATCCATGGAGATGCCTCTAGAAAGAGCACATTCCTGCATAGTGTTGGCTCCTGATGAGGTGTTCACAATTGGCAATTCCTTACCCTCTGCTTTGTCTTGGCAAAACTTTAGTCAGGTTTCTCTTTTCCCTACAGGCTACTGAACTGTTTGCCCTCAAACATGAGCTAGCATTAAAAAGACAAAATATCCTATTATCAGCTTATCCCAAAAGTCAGCAGACCACAATGAGACACATTTCCTGTCAGATATCTCTTGATCATTTCTTTTCATTTTCTTGACTTCCTCATTCTTCTTACTGCTTATCCCTTTTTATAAAGGAAAATCTTTTTTTGTTTGTTTTTGAGACACTTGCAAATTTCTGAGGTCTCAGTGCTCTCCCTATGGCAATAGTCTTTCTTGTCAATAAACTATGCCTTATGTAAACTCGGATTTGTTTTCATTTGATTCTGCATTTAAAAATATGGGAAAGCCCAAAACTCAGTAATTTAAATATTTTATACAACTCAGAACTGGTTTTCTTACTCAGCGCTATGTCTATTTTCCCAATCATTACACAAAGTCATGGGGTTAAATTCAACTATTCTTACATCAACAGTATAATATGCTAATATACTGGTGTCCTGGGCTAACCTCAAGTCTATTAGTGTCTTTTCCTCCTGAAATAGTTTTCCACATCTTAGCCATTTTGTGCATTTCTAACAGAATAAGTTTCCTGAAGTACGTTTCATCAAGCGGGTTTACTCTGCTGAGTACACACAAATACCTCTTCATTGCCTTAGTGCCCATATTCTTTAACCCGAAATTTAAGTTCTCCTGCCATGGAGCAAGAACACAGTCTTCATGTAACTTAGATGCTTTGATTTTGGAAACATACAGGAACACTTCAGATGTGTATCTATGCAAAGATAAAATTGCTCAAGAACAAGACAACTATGATTATATCAGCTTGAATCTACCATCCAAGTAAATCAAGCTAGGTCACTGCCACTCAGGTAAAGCTTAAGCAATGGTTTGGGTTCAAATGTACTACTATTAATGACATTATAGCTATGATGACAGAAGTGGAGTTAAATGTCAAGTAACAGTGATTTGCTGCTTTCCTACCCCATATGCAGTTCCATGCTAGTGACTATGGGGAGGAAAAACAGAACTCTGGAAACTGTATCTTAAACTTTTCTGGGATTGGTCTCTCCAAAAGTGTCAGATAGACTTTTCTCAAAATGCCCAGAGTAAATCTCTTCCAATAAGTATCACCTGGAGATGGGGGACAAAGGTCAACCCAGGCCCCATGAACCCTAATAAGTCTATTACCATTATTTAAAGAATGAAGATTATTTTAAGAGCAATGAAGACCCTAAAGGCAAAGAGAAGCTTTAGTTTCATCTCATCTTCCCTTTTCCTAGTTGAAGAAGCAATTGCTGCTTTCCCTTTTTATGACTTCATTTGGTTTTATAAAAATGTATTCAATTCACATCAATACACAATAATTAGTTTTCTTCTATCGATTGTATGGTTTCAGATCTTACATCCAAGTTGTTGAGCTGTTTTTTAAACAAAACTGTCTTTCATTTTGAACAGTCTTACTATTATGTGTCTTGGTATTAATTTCTTTTATTTCCCCTTCTTGGAGTTTATAGTGCTTCTTATATTTGTGGATTAAGGTTCTTTGACAGTATTGGAAAAATCTTGATTATCATTAATCATTCTTTATATATTTCCTCAGCTATTCCAGATATGGAGGAATTCTTGATTTTAACTCCTTTGTAAACATTTTTATTAATTCTAATAAAGTGTATATTGATTCCATAGGAGCTGTATATATAAATGAACATATTACTACTTAAAATGAAATTTACTTTTCTTTCTATCCTTGTACTTCTTATTTCTTTTTCTCATTGTAAAATTTGTGGCAGGATTACATGACTGCTTTACCCAGTGATGGCAATAACAGGCATTTATGCCATACACCTGATATTAAAGGGAAACCACATGAAGGCTCCTCTACTAAAATGATATTTTACATAGGCTTTATCTTGATCTAATTATATTCACATTATTCATATTTGCATGCAGATTTTATTTTAAACCAAATTTATTGATTAATCAATCATTTAAAAATTATATAAGTTCAAGAATATAGCTTCACACCTCATTCTGCGATATGTTTCACTCATGCATCATCAAAGTTCTAGTGCTATTATACTATATCTCATTGACCTCTCTAACCTTTTCTCCCAGCCCCTTTACTCTTCCCCTGTGGCAATCACCATATTTTGCATTTAATCTAAGAGTTATTTTTGCTGTGTTTTACCAGTTCAGTTGTTCTGGTATTGCGGATATGAGTGGAACCATCTGGTAATTTTATTTTACTTTCTGACTTATTTCACTTAGCATAATTGTCCAAAGTTCCATCCATATTGTCCCAAAAGATATAATTTCATCTCTTTAGTAGCTGAATAGTATTCCATGAGTATATACACCCCACAACTTCTTTATCCAGTCATCCATTGATGGGCATTTAGATTGATTCCATGCCTTGGTATTGTGAGGAATGCTACTATGAATATAGGGATGCATATATCACTTCATATCAGTGTTTTCATGTTATTCAGATAAATACCTAAGAGTAGTACTCACATTTGTGCACATATTTTAATAACAAATATTTATTACTACTTTTGGAATATGTGTAATTTTCATACTCTAGTCAAAAATACAAATCATTGTAAATTTCAACATTAAATTACACCTACATTACTGGGATCAGATTATCAGCACATAAAATAGCCAGATATCAGAACAGCAAACTAAAATTGGGTGTGGGAAGCAAAATATAGAGAGAAATTATGGATACTCTATTTGCAACCGCATGTATTTCTTGAGAATTTAAAATAGAACTTAAATTTTGGTTTCCTATTACATTTAATCAACTAACCAAGTATTTGCTAGTATTTTCCAGAGTATTCCACACAGTGCTATCTTACCTTTTAGAGAGCTACATGAAATCCAATTTCAATCTTTTTCTATTGGTGATAGAATTGTCAAATAAATAAACCCTGGAGCTAGCTGTTAGGAAAATTTTAGTCCCTGTAGAAATCAGAGAAGTATGGAGTTTCAGGGGATATGCATATCCCCCAAACAGGGAAATGTCTGTTAGTTGAAATCAGACTTATACTCGAAAATGTTTGCCTTTAGAAAATAACATCAGGGAAGCATTTCCTTTACATTAAAAAAGGCATTGCTTTTATTTATTTTCCTCTTACCTTTCTTTCCCTTTTCTCAATCGCTTTGCATTTCAATAGTCCATGATGTCTTAGATTACTTTTAAGAAAGAAAGATTGTATAGAGGAACTACTATACCCTGCAGGTATTGCAAAACATAAAATTCCAGCAGAAACAATTGAGAGTCTTCCCACAATCCAACAGCTAAATCCCTTGGTAATACAGTGAATCAAATTACAGTTAGTTCACTTCACACAGACACATTTCTTGAGCTTCCAATAATGGAACTAAAAAAAAAGAATACCTATTTCATCATGTAAAGATGTAAAGATATTGCTAGAGAAGAAAAAAAGGTGAAAGCATAAAAAAACACCAAATATTTAATAAGTTAATAATCGTAATGGAAAGTTTAATTCAGATTCCTGATACAGATGAAGCATAAGCAGAGAAAGGCAGTCACCTAATATAGAATAAATTAAGAATAGTTCCAAAGACTTATTTGTGTACAGATGTTGGATAGAATAATCTGTTGTGATGCTTAAAATCTATAATATTAAGGTAATTCCTTTTACTTAAGACACTGACTTCAAAGTAAGACTTAAGAAGATGTATTTTTGCTTTGTGGGATAAATCAATCTGCTGATACAGATTCATAATTAAGGTGTCATTGGTTGCCATCCAAGTAAAGGTGGTATTTGGTAAACTTGGAAGTGAGATACGAAAATCCTTTTTGTACTGCTTTGATCCTTCTGTGCTTTGTGATCACATCCAGGTTTCTCAGTGGCCAAATATTGATATACCAAGCTTCATACAAAGACTATTTGTCCTATGCTTATACCCTCAGAACTTCATTAAGTGCTGGCTATTTTGTACCTTTAGTATAATTTTTTTTTTGAAGGGCCCAACAACCTTTATTTGTGATGATTTTTCTCATTGTCTCCAGATGTATAATAAGATTTGGTTATTTCTTATTTTTGGGTTTGATGTTAACTATTACTGTCAACTGTAGAATAATGAAAAAGTTTGGATAACTAATTTGAGGGCATCTTCATCATAATCTATTTATTAGTATAATTTTAATTTTTTTTTCATTTCAAGTAACTTTAGACTTGTAAAGCCAGTATAAAATATCCCTATATATCCTTCACTTAGATTCCAAACGTTAACATCTTGTATTACCAGGGAATAATTAAAAAATGGAAAGTAATATTTGTAATATGTCATTAACCGAATTATAGACCTTATTATATTTCATCAAATTATTTACTAATATCCCCTTTCTGTTCCAGGATCCTACCCAGGAGTTCACTCACATTACATTTAAGGTTGCTTGTTTTCAGACTTTTTCTGTATGTAACAACTTCCTGGTTGTTGAAACAATTGAAAAACACTAACCATTTATTTTATAGACTGTCCTTAATATGGGTCTGTCTGGTGTTTTCCCATGATTAGAGTGAAGTTACATATTTTGATCAAAAAACAAAGTGCCACAGAATTTGTTTTAATGTCGTATCTTCTTCATTGAGTTTTGAACAATAACAAAAACAGCAGCAGCATCATTAGCAACAACCAGAGTCACAAATTATTCTATGGGATTTGCTGCTTAACTAAATGCAAGGCCTTACTCAAAGAGATACTAAATCTGAATCATCACAGATAAATGCTTTTCTTCATCTTGTTCTTTTTATATAGGTTTGAAAAATTAACATTTTGATTCTTAGTTTTAGTACTATGATATAAAGAGATGATCTGAAGAGTGTGCAGATGGTCACATGGATAATAAGGAAAAGTTGGAAAGTTTATGATAAATCAACTTGATCTTCTAATAAATGTTATCCAAAGAGATCCATAATGTCAGTGTCTTCTTACTGGTCCTGCTAATTTTGATTATTTAATTAAGGTGCCATCCATTGGATATTTTCACTGTAAAGTTACTATCTTTCCCTTTGTATTTAGTATCTTGGTGGAGATACTGTGAGACTATGCAAATCTTGTTTCTCCTAAAACTTTTACCTACAATTTTAGCATTCATCAATGCTTCTTTTCTCACCTTTTATTACTGGGTATTTGCTTAATGGTAATTCTCTATTTCCTTCTTTCTTTCCACATTTATTAATACATGTTACCTTACCATAAGGTAACAATATATTTCTTTCCCATTCATTTATTTATTTATGTGAATGTGGAATCTTGAAAATTTATTCTATATTTAAAAGAACAATGCTATCATTAATTTTGTTGCTTAGATTATTCCGGTTTTGTACAAGTACCCATCTTTCTTTTAGTATTTCCTTACTCTTTGTTCATGCTCATCTAATATTTTCCCTGCCTTAGCCCTTTAAAAACCTCATTAATTTGAGATTTGTTCCTATAATTGGAGAATGGTATTTAGAAACTCTAATTCAAGTGATAATTGTTACTAGGGTAATCCCAAAACTACAGGTACATTTAAGTCTATCCCCTTTTCTTACTTATAACTTCTTTCTCTAACTAGGAAAAAGGGGGATATGAATCTCATTATGTACAAATATTTGTTTAATTCCATTGTACACATAACATAGTTTTAGAATGATAGTCACCATAGTCAATAAAATTTTTGTGAATTTCATTCTAATTTGCTATTGAGCTTTTGTTCCTTTATCCCTTAGTCTGTAAGGGTTCTTTAAATATTAGCCCTTTGTCTGTGGTATATATTGTGAATATTTTCTTAATTATTTAACTTATGGTGTTTTTATCTTGCAAGTATGTAGTGTTTTGAAAAAGAAATGTTTAAAAGGGTTTATTAAATTGTTTTCTTAAATAAAATTGCTAACAACACTTCAGGTACTTTAGTTTATGTGTTATATGTAGTGAAAAGAATGCAAACATTAGAATTTAAGACAGTGCCTAGAATAGAATAAGGAAAATACATATACAAACTTAATTTTTAACAAAAATAATTTCTTTCAGTGAAGTTATTTTCAGAAGGGGAAGGTGGAAAGGTGGAAGATACTTCAAAATACACCTGTTACTATTTCTCTGCTACAATTTCATAACTCACTTCAAGGATGTCACCATATCTGCATGACAAATGCCACGTGTTGCTTGTCTTCCAAACAGAGGACTCATTAATAAACTTATAAATGTATCTACTTTTGACAAAAATTCAAAGCCTTTCACACTTTGTAGTAAAGCATACAAAGAGTATTAGTAGTATGCTTACCTATAAATAAAAATTTCTGACACTGATTCATTCTGTACTGTTTGTGAGCTATTCTGCTTTATTTATATGGAATCATTCCGACACATGTATAGTTTGGTCTGTGACTACTGGCATGAGCTAAACGATGGGTGGTTACACTAAAATAAAGTCTGGGTTCATAAACTACAACAAAGCCAAAGAATCAAACACAAGATTGAATTTTAATTTTGTTTAGCTATTGTATTGAGCTGTCAGAAATACCAGGTAGCTGACAAATGGTGTAGATTTTATTTAAATTCAATGTTCAGTGTTGCAAGCCAAGAAAATTTACTTTTATAGCATGAGTATACCTGTCTATTTCTTTAACATTCTCATCTTTTGTGCCTCTTTTCTTCCTTGTTCATATTAATTTACTGCTAGACTTTGAAAACGCAAGGTGCTGTACAACATTGGAATAAGAAAATTACAAGGTTCACTTGACTCAACTTGTTTTGATTCTGACTGGATAAAACTGGTTTTGACCAGCTCAAAAATGTGTCAAACAGGTTCTGGCCAGTTTAGACATATTCTGATAGGATAAAACCAGTTCAAAGCAATTCTGGCCAATTCAGATCAGATGAAAACGGATCAAACCTGTTCGTACCAAATAAAACCAGATCAGCTTCTGACCAGATAAAACCTGTTCTGACTGGTTCAGACTGATTGTGGCCAGATAAAACTGTTTCTGACCAGATAAAATTGTTTCTGAACAAATAAAACTTTTTCAAATCAGTTCTAGACTGCTCAAACCAGTTCTGATTGGTTCAAATCAGTTTAGACAGGTTATGATGAGAGAAGACTGGTTCAAACCAGATCAGACAGGATAAAATTGGTTCAAGAAGGTTCTGAACTGATAAAACCAGTTCTGAATGGTTAATGCTGGTTAATGCTGGTTCTGGCCAGATAAAATCAGTTCTGACTGGCTGAAACTGGTTCTGACTGGATAAAACCAATTCTTATCAGTTCTGACTGAATAAAACTGGTTCTGATCTGTTCTGATCAGATAACATCAGTTTAAACCAGTTCTAACAGCATAAAAATAGTAAGCTGTTCTGACTAGATAAAACTGGTTTAAAGTGGTCCTGATTTTATAAAATTGGTTCAAACTGGTTCAAAATGTTTCAAACCAGTTCTGACCAGCTCAAGTCAGTTTACACTGGTTCTGATCAGATAAAAATGGTTCTGAGATGATAAGACTGATTCAAACCAGTTCTGAACTATTCAGACCAGTTCTGACTGGATACAACTGGTACAAATCAGTTATAACTAGCTCAGACCTGTGCTGATCATATGACACTGATTCAAAGTGGAACTGACAGGATAAAAGTAGTTCCAGCCTATTCTGACTAGATAAAACTGGCTCTTACAGGCACAATCCAGTTGACTGGCTCTAACCTGTTCTGATAGGCTCAAAAGTTCTGGCCAGCTCACACCATTTCTGACCAGCTCAAACTGGTTCTGACTGGATAAAACCAGCTGAAAGTGGTTCTGGCCAGCTCAAACCAGTTCTCACTGGGTAAAACCAGTTCAACATGTTCCTGACTGGATCAAACTGGTTCTAGTCAGCCCTAACTGGTTCTGAATGGATCAAATCAGTTCAAAGCAGTCATGACCAGTTCATAGTGGTCCTGACTAGATAAAACCAGTTCAGACAAGTGCAAACTGGTCTGACTGAATAAAGCCAGTTCAAAATGGTTCTGACTAGATAAAACTGGTTCAAATTAGTCCTGACTGAATCTTAAACTGGTTTAAAGCAGTCCTGAATGGATAAAACCAGTTCTGACTGGCTCAAACCTGTCCTTACTGGATCTAACCAGTTTAGACCAGTTCTGATTAGATAAAACTAGTTCAAAATAGCTCTGACAGTATAAAATTTTTTCAACTGGTTCTGACCAGCTCACACCAGTTTAGACTACTTCTGATCCGATAAAACCATTTCTAACTGGTTCTGACAAGAACAAAATGGTTCAAAACGGTTATTACAGGTTTGGGCTGATTCATACCTGTTCATTCAGTTTGACCTGGATAAAACAGCTCCCACTGGATAAAACAGCTTTTGACCCTTTCACACTGGTTCTGACTGAATAAAACTGGTTTTGATTGGATATAACTGGATCCGACTGGTTAAACAATTTTCTGATCATATTAAACTATTTCAAACTGGTTCTGACCAGGTCAACCCAGTTTTATAAAAAGGTTTCATTTCCATAATGCTGCATTTCCCTCAACCAAAGCAAAATTTTCAGTTATCACAAGTAAATTGTATTTCTTTTTTTTAAATTTATTTATGCATACAAGCTGGGGTACAGACCAGAGGTGTGGGGTGGTGAGAGGGTTCACCAGAGACAGAGTGGGAGCAGAACAGGCAGATCAATGGAAGCACACTGCTGAGGGGAGTGGGCAAGGCAGGAGAGGTCTGCCACACCATGCGAGAATCTCCCCGGCTGGGCGTCGAACTCGCGTCACCGCTGCCAACAGCACCACAGCGCAGTGCCTAACTGCTGAGCCATGGGGGAGGCCTGTATATTATATTTCTGACAATGAGTATAGCTATCAATATTTTTTAAAATGTAGATGCTATTTAAATTCCAAAGCTAGTAAATTAACAAGAACAATAAAATTGATAAATCTCTATCCAGACTGACTAAGAGAAAAAAACAGAAGATACATATTATCACTATCAGGATAGTGGGGACATCAGTACAGATCCTTTAGTTTTAAAAAAAAATCATGGGTATTCTCACCATTATACCAATCATTTCAATAACAGATGAAATGGGCAAATTCCTTGAAAGATCAAACTACTAAAACTTATTCATAAATAGATAACATATATAATATTATATATTTATATCAAATATTAAGAATAAGTAAATACCTCATATATATGAATGAAATTTAATTTATTAAAGTCTTCTCAGAAAGATTATCCTTTCATATTTATTTGACATTAAATAGGAAGTTGTATCTAGGGCAATAAATCAAGAAAAAGACATAAAAGTTTCATATATTAGAAAACAAGAAGTTACTCTGTATTTTTTATAAATATCATGATTTTCTAAGTAGATAATTCCAAGGAATCTATAAAATACGTATTAGAACTAACAAGTAAATTTAATTAGTACACAGACTATAAGGCAAGTACAGAAAAATCTATTGTATTTCTAGTTGCTAACAAAAACTGGAAATTGATATTTTAATTTTTTATATGAAATACACAGGGACAATTTTCATTTGTATATTTCTATTTAAAACAATTTTATCCATATGAACAGCTACAAAGAACAGAGTTCCAGCATATCTTTCACCCAGCTTTCCCTACTGTTAACATTTTATATAACCATGGTACAATTATCAATGCTGGAAATAAACATTGATAATAAAGCAAATAAATGACAGACTCTATTCAAATTTTACAAGTTTTTCTACTAATGTCTATTTCGGGGTCTGGAATAGAATCCAAAATTCCACAGAGCATTCATCAAGTGTATCTTATTCTCTTTCAGTTGGTGACAGTTCCTAAATCTTTATCTTTGAAATTTTTGACATCTTTAAAAATAACTGGGCACTTGTTTTATAAATGTCCCTCAATTTGAGTTTATTTGATGTTTTCACATTTCTAGTTTTGGGTCATTCATTTTTGGCAAAAATACCACAAAAGCAACATGTGCCCTCCACAGTGCTTCCTTTTGAAGGTATAAAAATTTGGAATATCAAAATATTTGCCTATGTGTAAAGGCAAACGTAATCACTTGGTGGTGTTGTCTACAATATTGCTCCATTGTGAAGTGTATTTTTTTCCTTTCTAATCAATATCTTTGAGGTTGCAAATAGCATGTTGTAATACTGTCACTAATTTTAGCATCAACCCAGTTTTTCTCCTTAAAAATTATGGATTAAAATCCTACCTGAGTGAAATTTTCCCTTTACTTCCAGTTTCCAATCTAGTTAATTATTTCTTTATATTAATGTACTCAAGGATACTAATTTTTTATGAGATATGACCCATCGGATCAGTATTTGTATTCTTGCATAACTGACATTGCTTCAGCCATTGGAAGCTGCTTCATGTTGACTGCCACATATGTTTAGTGTGCCTTCATTTTATTATCAGCATTTGTTTACTTTTAGGCACCAGAAGATAATCCAGGATAACACTGGTCAACAAAGTTTTACAAAAGTCATGTTACTGAAATAAAATTAGTCATTGCCTATCAATTATAGGTGCTCAACATAAATATGACAGTCAAATTCTAATTTAGGCTCTAGTTTTTTTTTTGTAATCTGCAATAAATTGATGTTTACATCATGAAATGCATGCCAGTAGTAATAGGCCTACAGTTAATACCTGCGAAAAATCAAGGCATAGACCACCACTTAGGTTTCTTCGCTTGTCTCTTGTACAGCTGTTCTAGAATAGAATAGATGGAAGGCGGTTTCCATTGTGCAAAAGCACAGCCTTAAGACTCAGTTTCGAAGAGTCTAGAAATAGTCTCCATTCTTGTGGGTCATGAGTGATTTCTAAGGCATTCATGAGGTCCTCAATATCGGAACAGAATACCAGAGCACTTTCCTTTCTGAAGAAAGGCTCCAACTGCAGGTGGCGCCTTCAATAGAAAGTAATTGTGACATTTTCTTCTAGAATATTCCATTGTTGGAGTCTTGATCCTAACAATTCTTCCTTGTACTTGGATAAGTCCAAATCACAAACCAGGTCATTTAGTTCTTCCTGTATGAGCCTGTGTGGGGTTATGATACACCACAAGTGAAAATCTGGATCACTGCATGCTGATGGAACAGGAGAAGAACAGGTCGGCTCACCCTTGCCCTCATCAGATGAATCAAGAGAATATTCTGCTGGAGGTTCTGGAATAGGAAGTCCCTCACCATGTGGAACTGGTCTCAATGCAGATGAAATCTTTGTAGACTATTCTCGACTTCTTTTGCTTCGTTATTCCTCTGGAAAGAGGAGGAACCAAACAGAAATAACAGTCTTTTATGTGGTTGCTTGGCTCTCTCCACTCCATGGGGACTGCAAATGGCATTGATGGTCTTTTGTCATTGAACCACTGTGAAAGCTGTGTTGTACATGTAGCACAGCATATATGCGGGGCCCAAGGCTTGTCTTGGTCACCAACCTTGTATCCGAAGCAAAGATGATAAACCTTCTTCACTTGAGAAGGGATCGTTTTCTTCTTGTTGGCAAATGTCACTTCCCCATAAGTAGAGCAGAAATTGTCCACACCATTAACACACTTTCGAGACATGACTGTTCTGTATTGTGCCTAAATGGATAAAATAATAACAGTTCTATGGAACAGTAGCTTAAACTATCTCGCACAAAGTCTGAAATATTTTCAGTGCTCAACCTTTCCAACAGGGCTTTCTATAGTGCACTGCTGACGTCAGCTTACTTCAGCAGCCGCCTGGCAGTAGTATTGCATTGCATCAGAAAATGATGCCATCAACTCTGGGTGATGTGTGCATGATGGTATTATGCAATGCGATGCAATATTACATCATTCTAGGCTGATTTAGGATGTTGTTGCAGGCCTACTGGATAAATTTACACAATGAAACATATAAAATAAACCATATGAAATATCTTCAAAACAAGAGCTAATAAAAAATTTTCAGGGTTATATTCATGTTCAGCACACCAAGACACTACCAATTAGGGCCTTTTAAAGTCAGTAACGATCTCAGTGTTGACCAGTGTAATCTTGCATTTTCCATACCCCAGCAGTGGCATCAAGTATTTTTCCAAGGATCTCCAATTCTTATTAGAGACTGGCATTTATAAACCAAGCTATGAGCACTAAATATGTTCATTGTTAACAGGCTGTATCACATCTGTACTGTCTTTGCAGACAAAAATAGACATTAATGTATGCATTTACTAACACATGCATACACACATTTATATTTATTTCTGAGTTTATCAGAATATGTAGGATAATTAAAAATATGTACACTTAGGTATAAATTTAACAAAATGTGTATGAGATCTGTAAATTTAAACTACAAATCATGAATAAAGATCTTTTTATTAAAATTTCAAATATTTTATTAAGGAAATTAAATGTACCCGAGAGTATTTATAGAAATCCAATACCATTTTCTGTTAATTTTAAAAATTATTTTTATTCTGTCTTTATACAGTTGTCATTACTTTTATATGGACTATCATAATAAATTACCACAAAGTTATATACTTCAAATAGTCCTTTCTATGTGCAAATACCAGATAGGCTTGACTGAGTATTCTGTTTAGTGTCGCCCAAATCTGAAATGAAAGTACTGGTTGACCCAAAGGTTCTGGGTATGAATTTTCACTGAATTTCATTTTCAGATTATTAGACGTATGTAGTACCTTGTTGCTGTAGAAATGAGATCTCTGTTTCCTTATTGGCCAGTAATTATTCTCACATCTTAGAGGCCTAAGTCATTTGGTTCATTACCTTTCTACCTTCAAAGCCAGAAATGATGTGTTGAATCATTTTCCTGTTTTAAATCTCTCTGATTTCCCCTTCTGCTCCTGTTTAGTGCTATTAATGGTCCATGTGATTATTTACATATGATCCACCAAGGTATTACAGAATAATCTCCCTATTTTAGTTGATGGATACTTTTATTTCTAAGTTCCTTTTCTCATGAAATGTAACACATTCTGAGGAGTAACACCAGGGGACAGAGATCAAGGAGGGCAAAATTATGTCAATCATGAAAGATTAAATATCTGTAGTGTAAATTTTACCCAAATTGATCTAGGACCCAACACAAAGCCCCCAAAATCCTCGCAGGCTAATTTTTTTGTAGAAATTCACATGTTGATTTTAAATGTTACATGGAAATACTAACGGCCTAGAATAGCCATTACAATTTTGAAATAGAAGAAAAAGTTGGAAATTTTGAAATAAAAGAACAAAGTTTGAAAGTTTGTACTCTCTGACTTCAAGTCTTACTATAACACGATAGAAAATAAGAGAGTGGCATAAGTATAGGCATACAGATTAATAGAACAGAATGAAGAATTAAAAAATAATTCAACTTAATTTTTTAAATAGTATTGATAGAATTGAATTCAGAAAGAAATGTTTTTCAACAAATGTTTAAACAACTGAATATTCACATGCAAACAATAAGAATAAAATAACCATAACCTTCCTTCATACTACACACAAAAAAATTGATCTAAAATCGAACATAGACCTAAAGGTAAATCTACTTCCAAAATACAAACAACTTAAACCACTGCTACTTCAATTTTTCAAAAAAAGAGGAAAAGAAAATATAGGAGAAAACCTGTGTGTCCTTGAGCTAAGCAAAGTCTGTAAAACAAAGACTATGTAAATTGGAATACATCAAAATTAAAAAGTTCTGATCTTTGAAATGCTTTCAATAAGAGAAGCAAGTAGCAAATAAAGAGGAAAAATTGCAAAAAAACTATGTATGATCAAGGTTTGTATGCACAACATATAAGAAATCTTACAACCAAAAAAAAATGTTACAAATGAATAAGATAAAAACAATGATTTTTTTCAAACTGGTATTTTAACAGAAACTTAACCAAAAGAAAATATACTAATGATAAATAAGCTCATAAAAAGCAAATTAGTGAATTGCAAGTTAAGATATCATGCCACTACATACCCCAAAATGACTATGCATAAGAAGTGTGACTATACTAGGTATATGTATATGAAGCAATATACTAACTCATATATCGATGGAAATATAAAAGGGCACAGAGACTTTGGCAGTTTGGCAGCTTCTTATACAGTTATAATACTTATGACCTAATAATCTGATTACTAGGTATTTATTTATTTACACTGGAGAAATGAAAACATCAATATAAAAACATGTACATGACTAGTAGTGACAAATTTATTCATAATAGTAAAATATTGGAACAACTCAAATGTCCACTACTGGTAAATGTGTAAACAGTATTGTAAATTAATACAGTGGACTACAACTCAGAATTATGAAGGATTGTAGTACTGACACTTAACAAAATGAATAAATAGCAAAGGTATTTGCCGAATAAAAGACATCAGATACAAAAGTCTACACATTGTATGCTTTCATTTACATGAAATTCTAGAAATTGAAACACTACAGTGACAAATCAATGATTGCCAAGGACTGTGGATAGGAGGGGACTGACTGAAATCACAAGAGAAATTTTTCTGCTCATAGAAACTTTATATCCCAATTGTGAGGGTGGATATAAGGGTGAGATCATCTGAAAATAATTGTGAGGGTGGATATAAGGGTGAGGTCATCTGAAAATATTTGTCAAAACTCATAATATTGTAAACTTAAATGGCTGGATTGTATTACATTTAAGGCATACCGCAATAAAGGTGACTTTAAAAATGATCCATATAATTCTAGAAGGAAAAATAATACTTAATAGGTTTGAAAAATATCTACTTTGCAACTTTGCTATTTTCTGTCTCGAAAATCTGAATTTGTTTCTCAAATTAAGACTCTGACTTGAGCCTTTGCTCACTCTAAAATCTGCACACAGAGTTGAAGATCACTGTGGTTTTTCAGGAGACAATTTTCTTTTAGTTAAAGAAGAAGGACTAATTGGGAGTATTCCTCTTTAGGCCCTGTGGATGAATGTGGCTTTTATAAGTCATTGAGAAGGAAATCTCAGGTCTCAGATCAATATCCCTCTCAAGAGAAAAGTTTCTGAGAGATGGAAGAGTCAGGGAAATTCATTAGAATGTGGCAATCAAGCTTTTGCTTACTGCTCTCTGGAATTTGTATTTATCTCTTCTCATTAAAATTTGCCCCCCACACCCCATTCAATAAAGGAAACAAGCCCTAAAATCCTGGATAATATAATTTTATAAATGTCTTCTAATAGATGGAGCTTTTTGTGTTAGGTTAGAACAATCAACAAAGGGTATTTTTTTTTCACCCTTTTAGCAAAGCCTGCTTTATCAAAGAAAAAAAAATGAACTTTATTTACCAATGAGGTAATCCTTACTAAAGGTAAAACTAGCCCTGCAGACAGTATTTGAAACTTGATAAATAGACCCAGTCATTATCAGGACATTTCTCAGTTTACCAAATGCGCCACTTAGAAGCCTGAATGTCTCCACATAAGATCTGAAAATGTAAATGGAGAGCACCTCTGTTTAGACTAAGTGCAGAAAATAGTGATCTGCTTTATCAATGGTCCAAGCAAGGTACACAGGCACACCAGGCAGAGAGGCTGGCACGCAGGGAGGCAGGGCTGGTCCTGAGCAGGCGGGCCTGGGAGGCAGGCAGGCAACCGAGCCTCCCACTTCCCCATAATCCTTATGCTTTTTCTCTGGGCTCTCTCTGGCGTTTTCTTTCATGTAGTCTTGTGGCCTTACCTCTCTGTAGTCACACCACTCCTGTCTCACTGCCCCTGCTTTATCCCAGCCTCTAGGCTCAGGTGTGCACACTCGCACATACGTGCACACCCATACTCTGGATGTCTGCTATCAGGCACATATGCCTGTGCTCCCAAGTGCCTTCTGCATCAACACAGTCAAGCCACAAGTGATAGCCATGGAGGCTAGTGGTGTGAAAAGCCTGATTAATTCATTTACCCCACAATCAGCCTCATGGCCCATTCAGTCATAGTTAGTCCTCTTCTACTCAAATAATGACTGTGAGAAAGGCAGAGTACGGTTCTTACCCCACACACCCAGATTCTCTCCTTGAAAGTGTGGTTCTCATGCCTATAATGCTATATGTCAAATCATAAACCCGAAGAGTGAAAGAGGTCGTAAAAACTAAGTGTGTATTTATTCCTATCAGTGTCAGAAAAAAACCCCACAAAACACAGTATTGTAGAAGGTCCTAGAGCTGTTAAAACATAAACGTTTGTTATCTCAGAATTTGAAACAGGAGCTAGCCACACATAATTTTCTTCCAGTGTAATGTCCAAGGATGCAAGTGTTTGCTTCTTTGATATGCATTATTGTTTGATTTTAATTAGCTTTCTTAAAGTGAGAAAATACAGTTAAGCGACTCTATAAACGGGTGTACATGATCTCTCGATTGTGATAACTGCTTGTGAGCCAGATATATACTTTTTTGGAAAAGAACATTTCAGTTTTAGTCATTGCAATGTTTGATTGATACTTGCTGGCACTCTTCTCCCAGTGGACAGTGAGCAGTTTTAAGAATGGAAAACATTTACAAGGAACTTATGGAAAAATGCTGACAGTATTCCAGTCTGGTTTCTTCAATATGATTTTAAGAAGACATGGTATTTTAAAAGTGCACAGAATTGAAGTGAAAAAAGGTTTAATTGAATAGCAGAAAATAGAAAAGACAGAAAATATAGAGAACAGTTCAAGAGATATAACATTTAGTCTCAATGGTAAAATATAAAATAATACAAAAACCAGAAAAACAGTACCTAAATATGCAAAATGGAGGCAAATCTAATACAGCTTCTTTTACCCTGTATTTTGTAAAATTAGGAATGGGGATAAAACAAAATGAAGTATAAATGACAAATGAGCACAGCAAATGGCAGTCAAAGCTATAAAATTTAGGTGTCCCAAAGCAGGAACAAGAATGTTTTTGAAAAGAACGAGCAGATATTGGGAATAAAATATTTTGATCAGAAAACAATGCTTAAGAATAGAAAGAAAAATATTAACTCTATTCGGGAAAGATCATGAAAATAGTTCCATACATAGACACAAACTGGTAAGATTTGAGTTTGAATATGGACAAAATCTTCAATAAGACAAAATCAGGTTACTTTCCCAGATTTGCCAACCTGATTTTTATTCCCCTCTAAAGATAATGATGTAAAAAAGAGCAACAATAAAAAAAATCCTACAGAAAAAATTATGTAAAAATAAGAAAAGACTTCTAAACTATTACCTTCAACCATACTATGTTGCCCAGAAACAGACAAAAATTAGGTAAAATATACAAAACGCCACCGTGTAACTGGACAAATATCCCTCACAGATGACATGAATTACAAGAACTTTCTCTTTAAAATTGGCAAAGAAGACCTGATTGAAAGATGGTTTGAATTTCATCTATTCAAATCCTTTCTCTAGAAAAAGTGTGGGATCACACGCGTTTTGGTGAAACCGGAAAAACATCACTATTACCCCCATATTAATACATGATGTTTGGTATTTTGGAAGTTGAAGAACATGCTCTTGAAGTCTTTTCAGCCTTGCAGAATCCTTAAGAAAAGCAGCTACCACAAGAACCTTAAAGGCAGGTATGGTGATATTAAATAGAAACCCTTTGTTATCACACTTTAAACATAGTAAAATTCTCCTGTTTTGATAATTATGCCAGCTCTGTCAAATAGCTGCAGTTGCATAACCACAACAATCATGACACAGAATATTTCTTTTATTTCCACAATTTCACTGTGCTCCTTTGAACTCACTACCTCCCTCACCTTCAGATTCTGGCAATAATCTGTTTTCTATTTCTAGGATTACTGGATTTAACAAAGAAATTACATGCTTGGTGAATACTTATCCTACTTTTATTGTCTATCTAAAATTCAAATTTAACTAATATTCTGTATTTTAAATTTATCTTTACTTATAGTTTTGGTGTCCTATTAAAAAATTTATCACCAACCCCAAATATCATATACATTTTGTCTTATGTTTCCTCCTAAGGATTTATAGTATTTTTTATAATTGGAGTTATGATCCATTTTGAATTTACTTTCGTATAAGCTGTGAGGCATATGCTGACGTTCCTTTTTGTGACTATCCCATTCCTTCAGCACATTTTATTGAAAATATTATACTTTCGCCATGTAATTCTCATTATATCTTTGTCAGAAATCAAGTGGCTGTACCGCTGTGAGTTTATTTATTTATTTTTAAAGATTTATTTATTTATGCATACTACCTGGGGTATAGTCCAGAGGTGGGGGGGGATTGAGAAGATTCACCAGAGACAGAGTGGGGAGCAGAACAGGCAGATGGATTGAAGTACACTGCTGAGGGGAGCAGCGGGTGAGGCAGAGGGGTCTGCTGTGCCATGTGGGAATCTCCCTGGCCGGGTATCAAATTTGTGCTGCATTGGCATCTGGACAGCTTCATTGTGCCACCAGGGAGGCCCTTTGTGAGTCTATTTATGACCTCTCTATCCTACTCCATTGATTGATGTGTTTGTCTCCTTGACAATATAACAATGTTTTGATTGATTCAACTTTACAGAAATTCTTGAAACCAGGTATTGTTCAGAATTGTTTTGGCTATTTTAATACCTTGATTTTTCATCTGAATTGTAGAATTGTTTTTAAGTTTCTAAACAAATGTCCTGCTGATATTTTGATTGGCATCATCTTGACTCTATAGATCAATTTGAGACTAAACATCTCCACAACACTGAGAATTTCAAATTCATGAACAACGTAGTGAGACTTCAAACCTGTGAACAAGGTATCTCTTATTTAGGTCTTCAAAGTCATCTCTTAATATATCAGGATTTTTTTCTGACACTGCTGACAGTAACACCAGGAATAAAGTGGACAATGAATTATAATGCGCCTGAAGTGGAAGTCAGGATAAAGAGAAAACTAGGTACAATAAGCTGATTCCTGAAGAAAGAAAAAATCATGAAAGAGTAAAATTACTACACCAACGCTGCTTACTACATTAATGAACTATCAGCACCCTCAGGTTACTGAATTACCAAATGAATAACATAAATTTATTTTAACAAATTTTCAAATCAAAGATGTCAGTGAAGAATTCTATGACTATACTTGAGACTAGTAAAAGAATATAAGGGGAATACATCCACAAATACCAGGCCACATTCAAGTATGCAACAGAAGGAACAAGCACTAAAGATTTTTGAGAACAA